>JAKSZP010009390.1:0-147552 GCA_022478985.1 Massospora cicadina | reverse complement strand
ATTCAATGGCAATGGCTGCCGTTTCATCAAAGAGGTGTCAACTGAGGGTTGGACAGCCAAATTCCTCACTATATATATTCCCTAGGATTTACTATAATAAAAAATTAGTGGTTACAGTATTTACAAGTATTACATTATCAATTCAGTGTATAGTTAAACAATCAGCTTCTATTGTGTTTTTCTGTCTCAAGGATATTATTGCAGAGGGCAATAATTAGAAGATTCTCAGAGAGAAGAGTAAAGATCCGAGTGGGGATCTAGAGAAGAAAGAGCCACATTCAGGGATAGTTGCCAACTGTGTGTTGGGCCAAAAGAGACTGTCACCGGGGTAACTAAGCGAAGATCAGGTGGACAAGAGCATAGGGAATGAATCCCTATGAGTAAAACTTCACAAGTATTTAATCGGGAATATTGGCCAAAACGTTAGGCTGAAATATAATTCATACTTAACTCTAGATAATAGTATCCATACTATTATCAATTAATACATTCTATACAATGTGACAAAGTGCACAAGGAAACCAAACTTGTGCAGTAAAAAGGTTACTGGGTTGCTTGCTGATAAAAACAACCAAAAGTAAATTTTTACATACATCAAGTGCGCCTTTTACAAATTCATATTTGAAATTGAAACTGCATAAGTCAGAATAGGTGTAAGCTTGTCAATGCGCCAATTTCTGGGGTTTGCGGAAATATAAAAGAGCTTGGTGATCTGTACGCACAGTTAACTCATGCTGACCACCTTATAACAGATACCTCCAATGCGTCAACGCCTATTCTACGGCTGCCAACTACTTATCATAGAAGGCCTAGGATTGCTCAGTAGAGGAATATTTTCAGAAAAAGTAGGCGACTGGATGTTCCAAGCCATCATGCTCCTAGAGCATAACTGCCCCACTTCCACAGATGAGGCATCACACACAATGATATACATCTTGGCAGGATTCATGTGTTTTAAGATGGGAGGAGATAAAAACACCTCTTTGATCGAATCAAACGCCTGTTGGTACTTAGGTATTTAATGAAAAGGCACATTCTTGCCTGTGAGGGGGTGGAGTGGAGAAAATAACTGGGAAAGGGCTGGGGAAAATTTACTTAGGAAAATAATGGTGCCTAAGAAACTCCATAGTTGTTTCTGGGTTGTTGGAGTTGGCCATTCACAGATGGCTTCCAGCTTATTAGGGGGAATTGCATACCCATCTTTGAGGACTAGGTTACTGAGAAAGGTAACTTCCTCCTTATATGAACTCTCATTTTGAAGGCTTTATTTACAAGCCCACCTTGTGCAAAGCAGCAACTATTACTTCCAAGTCTTTAGCATGTTGTTTGGGAGTTTGGGGAGTGAACCAAGATGTCATCAATATATGTGACTGCACAAGTGAACCGGAGGTTGCCTAGTACACTGTCAATCATTCATTGAAATTTAGAAGGCCATTCTTCTACCCAAAGGGAATTACGTGAAATTGAAAAATGCCTCGCTTCATTCATATCGCAGTAAGCCATTCTTGCCCTTCCATTACCTAAATCTGTTTGAAGGCATTGATGAGATCTAGCTTAGAGAACACATGAGATTTAGTGATCGCTTGACTGATAGTCTGCTCCAGGGGCAGAGGGTAAGGATCATGAACCGTAACTTTGTTTAAGTGTCCATAATCCATGCAGGGATAGAGGCAACCATTGGCCTTTTTGGTGAAGACAATGGGAGATGTGACTGGCGATGTCTCTTTAAACAACCACCCTTTTTTAAACATATCATCTAACCAGGTGTTAAGCGCCACCTCCTTCTCCGCTGTTTGGATATAACAGACAGTTAATATTCACCAACTGCACCATAGTCCTGAATCCCAAGTAGAATTTAGTGTGAGGGGGCTGACAGTCTGCCTTTTTGGAGTTGAAGATTTTTTTATTAGTGCAATAATTCTTCAGGAAAATGGACGGAAGTCCCACAGGGGAAACAAGGTAAGTAATATAGCTGCGGCCTAGAGCTTGCTTAAGGGTATCAACTAAAGGAAAGTCTCCCTCCAGTTGATCATTAATGAATGACAACATATTTAACTCCAGGTGGATTCTAACATGTTGTTGGCGCCACCATCTGACCCCAAGATTACTGGGAACATTGAGTTTGGCATTGCAAAGAACTGTTTCCAAAGCTAAATTGATGTACTATGAAAGGTACTGGACGAGGGACTATATATGATGTCTTGGAGGCTGAAGAAGCCACCATCACCGAAGGACCTATGTCTAGATTCAGCTCCAATTGTTGGGCTAACTCAATACTCATAAAATTACCTGCGGCTCTGGTATTCACCAAAGCGTCAAAGAAGACATGGTGAGATCTGATACTATTCTTCATAGGTAATAAGAAATAAGAGAAGTTTTGTTTATAGGTAGATTCAGTCATTTCTGTTGCAACTGAAGAAATGGCAGGTAAATCGGGAGAAAGATTGGGGACCTTTTCAGGAGTAAAGTTGGGAAGAAAAAGGGTTGAGAAACCGGCTTCTTCCATCTGGGCTTTTACTGATTTAAAAATAGGTGAACTAGGATACCCAACTCCGACGCAGGGGTAGGGATGGGCTCAGAGTCCGGGACTAATACTAGTTTAATGGTAAGAACTGCATCCATGTCACTGTTAGGTAGTCCTATCATAAAATTTCACCCTTGATTATAGGGAGTATGGCGAGGGGAGGCGTTGATAATGGTTGCAGCGTTAAATATCTGATCCACCGTCCCTTTAGAGGTGGACCAAACCTCATGATGGGCAGAGGCAGAATACAACCCTTATATAAAGATTTCCTGGAGCGTATCATTAGAGAACTCTATTGTGGGAGCCTGTTCATGGAAGGTAGAGATTAAAGAAGCCAAGCTGGGGGCTTCGGCCATAGCAGAAACCAATTGGAATATACGGTCTCAGAGCGACAAAGGGGCGTCAAATCAGCTGAAATGACTGAAATCAGCGAGGTGGGATCCCCCGCTTGTGAAGTAGAATGCAGAAGTCCTCGTACCCATTAATGGGCATCCCCTTCTACCGCGTCCAAAAGAGCAACCCCTTGTTAGTCATAGAAAGTGCAGCGGCATTGTTAAGGGCAATAGAAGAACGCATTTGCACCTCTGCAAGGGCGTCAAGAACCTGATTAACAATATCCTGGGAAGGAAATTTCGAATTTCATTATTGAATATTAGGTGGGGGAGAGGTAGTAATCCCTGAGGCTCTGCCAGCCTGAAGAAGTTTCTCCAAAGTATAATTAATACTACCCACAAGATTGGCAAGTACCCAAACGAACAACAAAAAGCAGACTACTGACTGCACGCTCATTTGGTAAAGGGTAACCACCGCGGCGCCCACCTCAAAAAAAGGGAAGAAATGGCAGGAAACAATGGTTGGTCAATTATGTCATGAAAATGGTAGAAGAAGTTTAGACTGGCCTGTCAGTAAGGATGTGTGAGCACCCAAAAAATAAGACAGAATGACAGGGGCATTGTCACTCGCATGACATTGTATAGAGCTGCGAATTGGGAAGTGATAACTCGTTGGTGTAGAACATTCATGAAAAGAAACCTGACAACGAACAAAATGGAAACAACCCCAGACACTGGGGGTCTCGCTGCAGGGAGTTGTACCACTGGGATGGTTTCTACTGGGTTGCTGGTGAATGTGTTCAATAAAACTGAGGAGATAAGGTGGTGGATCCTTGCTTGGAAATGGTGGATGTAAGGCCACAAGATCAAGTATATTGATGGCGGATAGTTGCGATGAGGGGGTTAGTTTGCCAGAAGTGTCTTGCACATTGAATCCAATTGACGATGGTGAGAGTTATTGTAATCATCAAAACTGGTAATGCCCATCCGGTGTAGGTACCTACAGGCCACTAGGGTAATGCCATCAGGACTTTGTCAAGAAGGATATCAATAGATTAAAGATTGATGGTTGTGGCAGAAATTTATTGAAGGGAAAATGAAGAAAATTGACCAACAATTTTCTCAGTGCGATGCAACTGTTAAATAGTGTTTGATTGATGTGGTACAAGCAGGGATTGGGTCCCTTAAATTCGACCTAACCTGGCGAATTTTTGGAGAAGGGGTCAGATAATCTCAATGGGAACCAACATTAAAGGATTCAGTGGCAAGCCAAGTCGCTGTTGGTTCAACCTCGAATGCCTGAACTGAGGCTCAACTGCATTTTGATCAGTTGGCATGACAGCATCTGACCTGACGAGCAACAAGAATTCCCCAGGGCCACCCCACATAGAGGCAGTCCAATTTGATTGGAAATGGATCAGGATGCCCAACCCGCCCATGCCTGGTCGCTGGGGCATTTGTTCAGTCAAATGAGTTATGTCAGCTGTAACTCCCAATTTGCTGGATAGAGATTTCAAACTTTCAGTGATGGTTTCCGATGATACCATCTACACGTTGAGGATGATCCCAAAGATTTTGAGAGGGCATTTAGCATCAGCAATTATACTGCTGGCTGAGTCAAAACCATCAGCAATTCTGGCTGATAATTCAATATTTGTCCCTTTTTGACTATGTGTTTTGGATCGTTGAGCTTGATTACCATCAGTTTCAGACCCCTTGACTTTGATTCAGTGATCTCAGTGTAGATTTCTTTGATTTAGCGAACTAATTTGATGGTGGCAAGCATAAGAACTGGGGGAGGAATCTGAAGTGGGAGGGTTGTTACCCAGTGCTCATCTACCATGTGGGTGAAGTTGCCCTGGGTGACAAGGGGTACAGCCGCCTCTTTGGACCCTTTTTATTTGGAAATAGGAAGATCTCCCAATCCACACACAAAGGACGTTCCCCTGGACTTACAAGGGCTTTGTCACTCTCATCTACCCTTTTGACTTTGGGAGGGAGCATCATGGCTACACCAACTTTTAGGGGAGGCGTTGGAAGTGTAATGGCTTTGGCTTTTGCCTTAGAAGTGACCAGCTTGGTCTGCCCCATAACTGCAGGTTTTGAATTAGGGGCAGAATGAGTTGCGGCTGAGGAAGATTGAGGCAGCGGCTTAAATGAATATAATACTTTATTCACCTTAGTTAACCGCTTGGCAATAGGGACCAGGCAAAATAATAACTGACTTCACCAGTTGAGATTTTGAACCTGAAGCTGGAGAGGAGCGCTGCCCCATAACTGCAATACTTTCTGGCTATCCTCACATTGTGGAGGAGTATTTTGGCGCTGCAGCTCTGCAGAAGTGTGGTTCCAGAGAGGTACAGCCATAGAAAAGGCTGAAGGGGTCAGAGAGGACTCTCACTTTGGAGCTCTTTGCAGAAGGTCAGGTTCATAAAAAGTTAGCCACTTCTAGCAATGCCTCTTTGATATCCTGTACAGTTTGGAAGGTGTGATAAACTGCGAGATATGCATTGCTAAAGGGGATAAGACGCCAAGTTAGCCACGATAAAAGCAATAGCATCATCTATAGGGAGCAGTTTTGCCAGCAACAGAGGTTGAGCTTTGCTATAGAATTACTCAACAATTGAGGGGATCGATTCTCCCTCTTGCAGGTCAAGGCACATAAAGGTCTGTTTTTGCCGTTGTAAACTCTTTTTTGAACCAAACTCGTAAATTAGCTTTTGTTTGACCTCCGCCCAGGTGGTAAGTGTGGCCATTTGAGGAACCATGATCTCTTGAGCCATCCAACTCAAGCAAGGAAGGATATACTTGGTTTTTTGAAGGTCAGTCGCTCTTTCCATTGAAGATTCATAAACATAAAGGAAGGAGGTGATACTGTCCTCACCAGGTGTGAACTTGTCTTGAAACGGAGGTTAAAAAGAGGAGGGCCCATAAGGGCCTTGGAAGAGTGCTTCTCAAGCCTTTTGTGGAAAGACAAAGCGCTGGATAGTTATTGCTATAGAGTAGCTAGCCTTGGGTCCAGGATAGTTGTCATTGTTAAACAGATTTGTTGGTATATAAGGTCCCCTGTAGTGAGCACCACTTGTTAGATTTAGGATTTTTGGGCTTGATGGTGCTATTAGAACCTAAACTCCAACAAATTTTGGGTTTGTAATTGATGACTAGTAATAAAGATAAATAAACTATTAAAACTAGAAAGTGACTGTTTTATAGTTTTATAAGGTCCTGTGGGGGATAAGAAACGAAACCTCTCATTATTGAACTATTCAGTATTTAACTGTATCAGGGGTTATGGGAAAAACAATGATCAGTTTTTAATAGCTTGAACTAGTCCAAATTATGAATTATGGGAATTTAGCCTATCAAAGCTTAGAAAAATCGCTTCACTTTGGCCAATGATATATGGGGAATTATTTTTGAGGCAAGACATATCTGTGGAGCAAAAATTTAATAAATTTCAGCCAATCCCCTTTAGCTAAATTATTGCAACTTGGAGGACCTCCGCAAAGCCTATAAAAGGGGGTGGTCCCCGCTTGGGTGTTTTAATGGAACTAGATGTGGCTGGGGGCAAACCCTTCAATGGATGCCCAGGATAGGCTTCATAGTTTGAAGAATCCGATTACTTGACTTTGAGATAGTGGCCTATTTATTATATGGAGAAGTATTGCCCCAATTTATGGGGTTCCACTGAGAATCCTCCAGGGTCTTTTGGCTGATATTTCCATTGTTTTTCTCATTCTATTAAACAGAGGAAAGCTGACCATGGGATGGGCAGTACCAATGCATGTGTAGAAAAAGGGGGGAAAGAAACATATCGAGGATTAGAAGGATTGTGCACCCCAGGGTATACAGGTTACCCCTGCTGCCAGCTGGAACCGCCAGGTATGGGGGTTGGTGCATTACTCCTAGGGGGTCCCCCCACTATGGAGCAGGTGTGGAGGAAGGGGTCCGTGTGGAGAAATCAGAGTGGGAACCCTGACTCTATGAGCCTCTGTTGCCTGGCTTCATGTATCCATAAAGCCAGGCTTGGAAGTGCTCGAGTAAGTGGACGTGGAACCTACTAATTACCCCATGGATGTAGGGATAGTACCCTTGAATGCATCTAAGGCAATGGTGTGGATTGTCCACATTGTGATGAGTACCATTAGGGAGCAGAGGGTAGATGGAATTGGGGACTCGAGTTGGAGCGCGAGGAGGCTCCTTGAGATAGAGAATTCCTGGTCGTCTTGGATCCTAAGCAGGCGCGAAACTTCCCGCCATATGGCTCTGGATGGGAGGCAGGTTTCTAGGCGGTGGTGTAGGGAGCCCTCTCCTCCACATACTGCACAGGTTGCATGGAGGGAATGGGTGCGGCCTGCCATTCTATAGTTCCTTCTCAGGCAACGCCAGGTGTTGGATCTTAACATTGGCTGGAGGAGTGGATGGTGCGTCAGCCTCCTTATTGCCTTCTTTATAGCTAGGTTGTAGAGAATATCCAAAGCGTCTAGGTAGTCGATTCTAGCAATGGTTGGGGTCATAGCGAGTATGTCTTTCTGGGGGTGGTCTTCTGGTTTTCTTATCATGAATTGGGCTCTGGGCCGTCCCCTTCCCTGCACAGTTCCAGTGTTAGCGACGGTCCATCCCATGTGGTGGATGGTGCGGAGGAGGCGTTCAAAGTGAGGGGGGTTCCATGCAGGCCCGCTGCATTGGGGCGGTTAGTGAGGTATGTTAGTAGGCTGGATGAGTTGTGTGGGTTAGGTATTTTGAGCGCCTGCGTGAAGTTGGCCCTCGCTGCTCAGGATCAGTGCTGTTGTGGGAGGTATGGGGTTAGCACTTCCTCTATCCAGGTGCCCAGAATGCGGTTGGCATGGCTCTTGAAGTCTATTAAGCCTATGCCTCCGCTGAAGCATGGTCTAAATAGCGTTTCCACCCGTATAGGAAGGTGAGAGCTGGGCCACAGCCAGCCCTGGATGAGCGCGCGGATTGATTTTATGAAGGTGGGCGAAAAGGGGATTGCATGTGCGGGGAACCACAGAATCAGGAGGATAAGAGAGTTGGTAACTGCTACTTGTCCTGTTAGCCCCGATGATCTTCCCTTGAATGAGGCGATGCAGTTGGACACCTGCTGTAGTAGATTGTTCTCAATTGATTCATTGGCTTACCCCCTTATCTCCAGCCATATGCCAAGGTGGCGGACAGGGGTGGTGGGGAATGATGCAAAGGGTAGGATGAGAGGATTTTTCCGTCTTGGGGGGTTGTGGGTTTTTGGTATTGTGGTCCAGTTATTGATGTAAAGCCTAGTAGGATTATTTCTGTTTTCCATTTATTGAGTGATGCATTACTCACAATGGAGTATTCAACTAGGGTGAATACCAACTGGCGGGCGTCATTACTGTTAGCTAGACCTGTCACACAGTCGTCTTCAAAGGCTAGTATCTTGACTGGGTGCTGGCCTTATGCAGTTATGCCCATGAGGCGTGAGTTGGAAAAGTGGAGGAGTGGAGGAGTGGATCAAAGCTGAAGTTGTAGAGTAGTGAGCTGAGGGGGACCCCTTGTTTAAGCCATCTGCATGGTGTGATCTTGTCAGTTAGGAAGCCAGGGCTACACACAGCCATATAAGCGGATTCTGTGAGGAACATCGCCCAGTTAATGAACCTGGGTGGGAGATTGAAGGCGCTTAGGCATTCCTTCAAGTATGGCCAGATAACGCGGTCATATGCCTTGACCTGGTCAAGGAATACTAGGGCTCCAGTTGCTTTGGACTGGCATATATTGGCGACGGTGTGTATATTAGACCAGATGGAGCGCCCTGGTGTGAAAACAAATTGATTGGGTGATAGGGCTTTAGAGGCTAGTGTGCCTAGTCTAGTAGCTAGAATTTTTGTAATTAATTTTTTGTCAGTGTTTGAGAGTGCAATTTGGGCGCCAGCTGGCCAGGTCCAGTCTGACGCCCTTTTTAAACAAAATAACATAGGAGTCCTGGCCTCCAGGCAGAGACTTGTCTCCAGCAGGCACTGGTTCATTGATGCTATGAGGAGGGGGCTATTTGTAAAAAATATGTTTTATAAAATTCGTAGGGTATCCTATCAGGGCCTGGGTATATCCTACGCGGTGCACCGCAGACTGTGTTCCAGAGCTCCTCCTGAGTTATCAGGTTTAGGAGACTATAGTCCAGCGGTGCACTCTGTATTCTGGAGGGGTGTATAATTTTTTTAATTTGTTGGGGGTCAGTTGGGGTGTTGTAATAAAGTTCAATGTAATAGCGGTATATTTCCGCCTTGATCTCCATTGGGTCAGTTGCCATGGTGCCGTTGGCTTTGCAGACCTGTGCACACTGGGTTAGGTTGCCTTGGGAGTGGTATTGGCAAAAAAATATGCCAAACAGGTTTCATCTTCTTTTATGTACTTACCTTTCCATGATACTTTAATTCTGTGTTGGTGTTCATAGATGAGGGCGTTTAGGCAGGCGGAGTTTTCCACCCATTTGCGCCCCCAGTTGGGACTGTAGTCATAATTTATGGGTGTTGAGCTCTAGGAGATCTAGTTCCACCAAGATGCGCCTGATTGTGGCTGTATCCACAGTGTACTTGCACGAGGTGAGATGGCGAGTTTTGTTTATTAGTTTGAATTGAATTTTTCCCAAGTTTTGATGGAATCTGATGCAAATGGGGTTGCGAATTCTGGGTTCATGCCTTCATGCTCAACCCAGTTGGAAACTTTGGGTAATTTCTATGTTCTCTGGGTTTATCTTCCTCAAGGGCGACATCTGCATTTGAGTGTGGGTTGGCATGAGCTGCACCAAAACTAGATGGTAGTTGAAGAAAATGATCTTTTTGTAGCAAAGTTAAAAAATAAATGAGTGGCAGGATTTCAGTGCGAGGATGTGATCAATGTGGCTCATTGAGATGAGCGTTCCCTAACATATGTTGGGGAGGGTCATGTGGGGGAGGAGTGGAAACCCGTGGGGAGGGTGTCATACAGGCCAAGGGATGCCTTCATCATGCAGAACTCAATATGTCCCAGTGGGTATCCCCTGGGGTTGAGCCATCAGTCCATGGTGGGGCTGTCCCAGAAGTTAAAATCGCCCAGCAGGATGGTTTCTGGTGAGAGGTTGATCATTGGGATGGCTTTAAGAAATTGTTTCCTCTCAGTTGCAGTGCACAGTGCATAGATACAAGCTATCGAGATCGTGGCCTCTTAGTTTGCAATCATTGTGGCCAAGACGCAGCCATGCAGATATGAGGAGGAGTCAGCGATTTTTAATTTTTCTGTTATTTTGGATAACTACCCCACAGTGGGACGTCCATACCAACTGGGATGGTGAGACCCTGGCCGACCAGAATCCCTCTTCCCCCTGTAGACAGTGGATTTCTTGTATGGCCAAGATATCTACAGGGGGTTTGTGCAGGAAGTCCAGTTTTTTGGCTTAGGAAGCTTGTGCCCTGGCTCTTGCGATGTTTAGCGTCCCTATTGACACTAAGGTGCCTGCAGCGCCTCAGGAGCAGTTGGGTGGGCCTTCCGGCCCTAGTCCCCCACTCATTGCCTTGGACTTGCTCTGTGTGATTAGTCAGTCCACTCTGAGGCGTTGTCTGGTTCCTTACCTTGTTATGATTTTGTGCGGGTTTTGTTGGATTTAGGGTTTGTATTAAGCTTTTTTGCATGTGATTTTGTGGGACTTGGATTGGTGCGCTGATTGGTTTCTGATGTTTTGGATTATGATTTTGAAGTTCTGGGCCATGCTGTCTCGCCCATAGTGAAGTCAAATTGTTTAGGTAAGTTCATTTGATTGAGATCACGTGGTGATTCAGTCAGATTGTTGAGAAAATTTTCAGCGTGGGTTGTCTGCTCTGACTGTTTGGCTCAGTCAATATCCTCCATGGCTTTTTCAGTTTGGGCATTTTGTTCTGATTGGCTGGCTTGGCTAATTTCCTCTCTGTCCTCCTGGATTTGGTCCAGGTCAATGGAGGAGGTCTCGAGCGATGTGGCCTTGGCTGCTGCCCACTTGCGGGCCTTATGTACATTTTTGTGTAGTTTGGGTGATATTGGGTCTAAGAGGACCTAGTGCCTATCCTCTCCCCAGAGGAAAGCGTAGTTGGCGTCAACCATTTTTCCAAAGGTCTCTTTGTCTTTGTCCATAGTGTCATCACAGAAGTCTGGGGCCAAGATGCCCTCCTTCATGGGGCATGTATGTTCCTTGTGTCCCAATGCGGTGCAATGGTTGCAGATGGGTGGTGCGCATTCCGGTGTGATGTAGAATGGCTTCAGCACTCCTCCATCTGGGAGGTGAAACACCATGGTGAGTGGGATTTTGGTTAGGTCCATGGTCATGTTGGGGACCAGGTTGATCACGGTGATTGTCTTTCCTGTGCACAGGTTTGACATCAGGTGGAATTGCTGTAATTCTAGTTGTTTTATTCTCTGTAACTCTGAAGGCCATTTCAGAGTTCCTCCTTGATTAGTTTGTGGGGAAGGTTGGTGGGGAGCGAGTCAAATGAGATGAACTAAGTATTCGCTTTGTTCTGTCTGGTGTGCATGGTGTGCACAATTCATTTGCCCTTGGGGAGGGCAATCTCAATACAGACTTTTTGCCGTGGCGTCTGCATTTTCTTTGGTTTCAAAACCCATATGACCAGCCATGGTGAATGGTGTGGGTGATAACGTACACCGCGTGGGGAAAAAAGGAGGCCTGTGCCTCACCCACCTTCTCCCACAGAGTTGGTGACTTTACCCCTAAGAAAAGTTGGAGCCCATGTTCCACTTTTGATAGAGGATGTGCATGCCGTATTTACATATATTGGTTTTGTTTTGTGGTGAACTCCACAAACCCATGCGGTGTTTGGGTTTGTGGATTTTTGGAAGCGTTAGCTCCCAATCCGCCTCTACTGCGTTTTAAGCCCTATGATGCAAAGTTATGGCCATTGCCAGATATAGCTTTTGCCCAGTTTAGTTGGAATTTGTTGAATTTGCTCATCTCACCTGTGTGATTATCAAAAATTTGTTCAAATTGAATTTTAGTAACTGATGTTATCATTATGGGAAAGAAAAGTGAATGAGGGGATTGTTGATAGAGAGAATGAGATATTTTCATTATTTTATTTAAAATGATTGTATCAATATTGTGGACTTGTAAATGTCCGACATTTCTCCTTTTCAGCTGATTTTGACAAAGACTATTCTTATATTAAAGCTGGGAGGGCAAGTGTCTGACAAATTAGAAACAATAATAATATATGAATTGGCCTGTAATGGATGGAAACATAATGTAATAGATGCGAATTAGCCTGTAATGGATGCGAAATTGACCAAAACAAATATGAAATAGACCATAATTGATATGAACTGGCTTATAATGGATGCAAAATTGATCATAAAAGATGAAAAATTGGCCTCTAAGGAATGCAAAATTGACATAATGAATGCAAATTGGCTAGTTAAATCCTGTAAAAGTATTGAATTATAAAAGTCATATAAAAAAGTATAATCACTAAAACAAATTAATATGTTGGTCAATGGCAGATTTATCTAAATTGTGTGGCCTAACAATTAGTTCATATATTTTTACCATACCAATTATAAAGTTATCAAAGAAGTGTTATAAAGATGAGATTCATTAAACTTAAGAATTTTTAGTAACCACATATCAAACTAATAGAGCTCAAATATTTTTGATTAAAAATAAATAGGCACTAATTAGATTTGTTAGCCCACATTGCAATTTTTATTTTTAGTAGCTTTGCTTATTTTATAGTCATTACAATTTAACAGCAAACATATAACCAAATGTTAGCCCTTATTACAAATTATAGCCTACTATATCATATAGTATTTAAATTTATAATTTATAATTTATTGTGAGGAAGGCCAACCATGGGACGGACACTTCCAAAACTTGACCCAAAAGAGACAAAATGTAGTAACAGGGCTGGCACCCCAGAGAAGCGATGCTATCTCTTGTTGCCAGCGGGAACGCCACTTATGGGGAGGGGGACGTGTGAAGGGGCCGTAGCCACAATTGAACATGTGTGAGGGAAGGGGTCTGATTTGATGAACCAAACTGGGAACCATGAGGAGACCAGCTGTTGGCGGTGTGGTGGGAGGTATCCAAACATCCACACTTGAAAGTGGTCCACCAAGTGAGACCAGAATCTGTGGACTGCTTCAGGGAGGGTGGGGGTGGAGCATGCGATGGCATCCAAGACAATCGTGTGGATGGTCCACATGGCGATTGCAACCACCAGAGAACGGAGGGAGGGTGGAAGGGGGGAGGCCATTGATAGGCAAACATGTCTCTTGACAGACTGAAAAGATGTATATGATCCTGGCCCAGCAGACGTTGAACTTCGCGCCATATCACTTTAGAGGTAGGACACTTCTCCAGGCGGTGGAACAGCGTTCCATACTGGCAACACACGACGAAGGATGAGTGTAAAGCATTAGAGCACTCAGCTGTACGGTACATCCGCCTCAGGCAGCGCCACACAAAGGAACGGATTTGAGGCTGCAACAGAGGATGGTGTGCATATTTCCAGATAGTATTTTGGGTCTTAATGGAGTAAGGGATGTCCATCATGTCCAGGTAGTCCACCCTGGATAGGAAATGGGGCCGTGTGGGGATTACGCCATCATGGATGGGTGGCCCCTGTACCTCTTGTGTGAACTGAGGTGAGGGGTGGCCTCTTCAGGTTGTATGTCCGCTAATATGAATTCTCCACTCAGCGCTCCACATGGAGAGGAGGATTCGTTTGTAGTGGTTTTTAGTGCCGTGAGGACCTGTGGCCGATGGGTGTGAAGCCAGGTATTTCATCAGGGAGTGGGGGTTCGATGGATTGTTGAGGCCCAAGGCGCGGGAGAAGTTGGAGCGGGCCGCGCGGGGCCAGTGTTGGGAGGGGAGTGTAGGGGCGGTGACGGCTGCAATCCAGGCAAAGATCTTGGCCGCATGGGCTCTGAAGTCAAGCAGGCCCATGCCTCCATGCTGATGAGGGCCAAACATGACCTCTAACCATACTGGTGGAGGGCAGCCTGACCATAGCCATCCTTGCAGCAGGGCATGTAAGGATTTGAAGAAGCTTGGGGAGAAGGGGATGGTGTGGGCTCCAAACCAGACTTTGGAGAGGAGCATAGAGTTGGCCAAAACGACCCTGCCTGTAAGGAAAGTAGGGTGGGCTCTGAGGGAGGCGATGCGCTTCATCACGTTGTCTAGAATACAACTCTCCATTACTGCTGATGCATATCCGCCTGCCTCCACCCACACGCCCAGATGGCGGACCAGCCCTATGGTAGGGCGTAGCACAAAGGGGAGCACCAGTGGTGCGGTGTGGGGTGAGCTGGGAGGGCGAGCGCGTGTGTGAGTAGATGGGCCGGGCTGGGCGCTGGTTGCCGGGGCCCAGCAGTTATGATACCAACCAAGGAGGATGATTTCGGTTTTGGAGGCGTTCAGTGCAGCGTTACTTACCCGGGAATACTCCTGGATGAGAGCTTCAAGTGCACGTGCATCTTTATTATTAGACACCCCAACCACGCAGTCATCTGCAAACGCCATCATTTTGACTGGGGCTTGGCCTAGCACATGGACCCTGGTGAGTTGGGCATATGCAATTCAAAGTAGTGGGTCAAGGCTGAATTTATATAAGAGTGGGCTAAGGTGGTCCCCTTGGCGTAGGCCCCTTTGAGGGCGGACTACTTCCTTGAAGAAGCCAGCACCACGTACTGCCATTGTTGCAGATTCCGTGAGCAGCATCACCCAGTTGATGAAGCGAGGGGGTAAGCGGAATTGATGGAGGCAGGCCCTGAGGTATTCCCAGTTTACTCTATCATAGGCCTTCTGTTGGTCCAAGAATGCAAGTGCCTCAGAGGCTGTGGACTGGCTCGCGTTGGCCACTGAGTTCACGTTGTCCCAAATCGACCTTCTGGGTATGAAACCAAATTGTTCTGGGGGAGATGATGGCAGATGCTACAATCCCTAAACGGTTAGCCATGATTTTTGTTAAAAATTTTGTATCCGTGTTGGTTAAAGAAATGGGGCGCCAGTTGGCTAAGTCTAGCTTGTCCCCTTTCTTGAAGAGTATGACAGTGAAGGCCTCTTGTCCTCCTGGCAGGAGGCGCATTTCCAAAAGGCTCTGGTTAAGTGAGGCCAGCAGTAGTGGGGATATATATTTGAAGTACTTTTTGTAGAATTCATATGGAATGCCATCTGGGCCTGGGCATTTTCAGTTTGGTGCACCGCGAATGGCTGTCCATAAGATGTTCAGAGTAATCAAATTCATTATTTTTGGGTATCAGAAAATGGTGCAAATGTGGGCTCGGTCGATTTATTTCTCCACTTCAGATGGCTGAATTGGATCAGATTGATACAACTCAGAGTAATACTTTTGTGTTTTGATTGACACTTTGGCTGGCATATCCACAATGGAATCATCTGATCTTCGCACCTATGTGCAGGCCACGTACTGGCATGGTGCAAATTTTTTTTTAAAAAAATATGCGGTGCACTTGTCACCTTATGTGATGCGTTTGGCCCTGTACTGAACACAAACCCAATGTTTGTGTTGCCTTTCAGGTGCGTTGAGGTGGGCAGCTGCCTCCGCCCACTTCTGGTCCATGCAGAGCTGTATCTGGTAGCTGGGATGTTGGACTCCAGGTGTGCCAACTCTGCCAGAGCATGCAAAATGACAGCCGATGTGACTCATGAGCATCTGGAAGAGAGGTGGTGAGAGTGGCGGATGATATCTTCTTTAAAAGTTGCCCATGTGGAAATGGGGTCCGCGCAAAATGGTGCAACAAACTTTTTTGCTAAAGTTGCTGATTCCACCCATGTGGAAAATCCTGGTGATGTGAGCTTGGGGGGGCGGATTTTCACCAATGTGGGGCCTTACCAGCTGTGACAGGTAGGTGGTAGGTTATTGAGACCAGTTGATGGTCGGAGAATTCTATTTTTGTTGTTTTAAAGTGGGATATGTGGGTTGGAATTTCGCCGGCATAAGGATAAGGTCTATGCGGGTCATGGACCTTAATTAACCATTGTGGGTGTGGGGGCGCGTCATGTTCTTGAGCAGCGAGGCTTGCCGCGGCAGCGCATCCATTAGCCTAAGGGTGGCCTTTAGAACGCGAAGTTCAATGTGGCCCTGAGGGCGTTGGAGGAGGAAGGCCACCGGTCTGTTGGAGTATTTAGCCAACAGTTCATGTCACTGACTATGAAAGGGTCTGGGGGTAGTGGGAGGGATTTGACAACAAGAAAAATTCCCAATGCTCTTGTGCACCGTTTGGGGCATAGATGTTGATGATAGCGTGTACCACATCAGCCCATGAGAAAGTGACAATGAGGACTCAGCCATTGAGGAAATTTTCTGACAATAAAGATTTGAAAAAATTATTTTTTGTGAATTAGCACCCCACAGTGCTCTGACCAAAAGGATAGGGATGGGAGGAGCATTGTTTTCCAAGCTTCCTCAGAACCTCGTGGACAGTGGGACTCATGGATGGCCAGGATATCCATAGGTAAATTTTGTTGTAAAAAGCTCAGTTTCCTAGCCCAGAATGGGGAGGCCTTGAGTCTGGTGATATTCAACATCCCTAAAGTGAAGGTTTCCCCCATTGCACCTTAGGTGCGAGGGGGTGGGCACCTGGGCCCACTAGCCTCCTCTAGATCCCCATGGGCCTTCACAGCATCACGGGTGTTAGCAGCAACACTATCAGGATTTTTGTTAATTTTTGCGGAAAGAGTTGCATTGGCTTTAGCCTTTGAGTTTTTGTTTCCCCAACATTGGATGAATTTTTTGTGGTGTGGATGAGTCCAGTGCACTGTTGAGCGGGTCAAAAAAAATTTTCAGTTGGGATGGGTCCCAACTTGGTTTTGACTGGAGCTTGGGTGCAACGATTGGGTGAGATTGAGTCCCCCATCGGATCCTCAGATTTAGTGGCCCAATCGGCATGGGCTTCCCAATCTGATTGGTTGATGGATTCCTAAGTTGCTTCCGCCGCTAAGGTTTCAATGTCCTCCTGGCGTTGGGAGTGTGGGATAGTGGTGGTGGCTTTGACCGCTTCCTTGGCAGTGGCCCTGCGGGCCTGCTTGGCCTTCTTCCGCTCTTGCAGGGAGATAGGCTTTACCAGTAGGTAACAGCCTTGTGCTCCCCATGGGAAAGCCTCTTTGGTGCTTGTGGTTGGTTTTTAGTGCGCCTCTCCGCTGGCCATGGCTGCCAAGGGGTGCTCTTGGAATGTGATACCCTCCTTGGTGGGGCATGCATGCGCCTTATGGCTGAATGCATCACAGTGGGTGCAGATGGGGGGCGCGCTGTCCACGGTCACCCAGAATGGGTGGGTGGTATGCCCTGCAATATCAATAAAAGTGGAGTGAGGGATCTGGGTTAGGTCCTTTGCAATCTCCTTGGTCAGGGTCAGAACTGCGATGGCTTTTCTGGTGCACAGGTGTGGCATCAGCATGAAGCGTTGCATTTTGAAAGATTGTATTTAGCCATATATGGCGAGACCATCTTTCAGGCTTTGTTCCAAAATGTCACGTTTTACTGTAGTAGGCAAAAAGTCAAACGTGAGGAAAATTTGGTTTGATTTCGTCCATCTGGTGCATTTGGTTTCGATGACCTGTTGCCCTTCAGGGAGGTTGACCACTACATGCACCGCAGCAGCCTCATCTGCTGCCTCTTTGTTTTTGAAACCTAGGTCCAGCCAACTGCGTGACATGGAGTGAGGTGCAACGTACACCGCGGTCAGGAAAAAGGTGTGCACATCTTCACAAAATTTTCCCATAAGGTCATTTGTTGGATGTCCAGAAACACGCAGACTCCGTATTCCACCAACAAAAGTGGCTGGGAGTGTGTCGTGTTGATGTACTGGTTGCATCATGCTTGCCATGTGAGGATTTCTGGGGAAATAGTGACCGCTGGTTTTTTAAATTTTTTGTCTATTCCGCTGGTTTCTCCAGGGCGTTTTCGAACGTTTGAGGCCACAGGCCTTCCACCTGCTCCTCTTACTTTACTTGCCCAACTGCTCCCTGACATGGGCGCAGACTAATCTCATCTGTGATATTATCAAACTAGATTCAGACTTGAATTGAATAGGTTGCAAAAGTGATTGCAATGAGAAAGAAAAGTTATTATATCATATAGTATTTTAGAGAATAAATTCATGTCAGTGATCTTCTTATGAATTTTAGTAATTACATATAGTAAAAATTTCATTATTATATAAGCTACAAAGAGATTGAAAATATCTCTTGACTGCTTTAGACTATACTATATTGTACAACAAGACAACAAAGCATGATGGTTTTTTACAAAATCTTTCCTATGCATTATGACAATAGAAGATTTTAGGTCTTCCGTTTTTGTTATGCTCAAAGGTGTTAATCCCAAGAAGCTCAACAGTTTTATATGTTTCAAGTCTAGGACTTTACCAAGTACCTTTTTATTTTAATTACGGTGTAAAAGTATCTCTTAGGCCAAACAATTAGAAATTTGTCTTATGGTAAGAAGGCAAAGGGGCTTATTGAATTAAAATCACCAAACAGAAAATTAGAATTAAAAAGCATAACTTTGTAAAAATAGATCAAAGATATTTATATGTTATTTCTAGTACTATTATGCCCATAAGGATAAAGAGCAATATAATGATTTAAGAGGCTATCTAAAAAAGAGAATTCTTCTTGTAGTCACACACATATTAACTAAAGCTTTTATAGCCTAAATTTTATTGGCAATATTATGCTCTGTATGGACCATTCAGATAAGAATTTGTGCTATTCAAGTTGATCTTTAGGAAGTTTTTTTTGTTTATATATTTCTGAGACCACAATTCAATTTTCAGCCTCTCAAGTTATCTGAAGGATTCATTGCTTCATATCATGAAAATCTAAAAACTCAACTAAATAATTTATTATCCCAGGGAATCAAGGCCTTGAGTCTGATACAGGGGGATTTTTTAGCAATGATTTTAGCACCACTACTATTTAATTTATCTGTATATTAAAATATAGTGTTTAAAAAACCTAAAGTGACTTCTCAGCGAGTCATTTGATAGGATCACTTGATCAATATTATTCTTAGTATGCTTGATAGCCTGGTATCTGTAGTAACTTCCTTCAAGTATATCAGCAAGTACAGGAATAAAAATCAACTGTTTACTCATTTGCTTATGACTAGAGTTTATGGAGACTTAATTTAGTATTCATCTACAATTGTAGGTTATGACATATGTACTTCATAGACAAAATCCAATTTTACTCCATGAAGTGCTATGCAGTTGTGAGAGTATAAGACTAAGTTGAAAATCTCAATAAGAATGTTAAGTTTAGGAGGTTGCATTTGCTGACTGGCCTTCCCTTATAACTGTTTAAACCAGAGTCATTAATTCGTTTGACTGGAGTTAGTATAACTTTTTGTGATAATCTACTTAACACTTTTTAGCCTCAATAGTGTTATTATTATTACCCTAATGTGCCATTAAGGCCAAGATGAAAAGCTCTTCTATATAAAGCCTTTAATGGCTATTCCTTAGAATTATAGTTATAACTTATCTGGTAAACCATCAATGGCTTTGAGAGATAATAATACCAATGTGATGGTTTGGAAGTAACCATTTTTCTTAGTATTAAGAATAGAATCTCATTTTCACATTCTACATTTCCATTTTCTTTGATGGGTTGTAGGGCATTATGAAGAGCTGATGTTTCCTCATGATTGTTGCTAGGATTTTTACAGCTCCTGAGGTAGTGTTTCTCCAGTGTTTACATAGCAATACCTATGGACAACCCTAGTGAGTGAATATATATTGGTATGGGAAATTGGTGGTGCCCTGTCAGGTTGTGCAGGACTTGCAATGTGCTCTAAATATTTTGTGAAGTGGTCAATTCCAAGAAGAATATATTTATTTCCTCCTGATGGTTTGAAGAGTGGACCTACAATATCTAAACTGATGGTATGGAATGGCTGCTGAGGGGTCATCAAATGATACTTGTACTTAGCCTTATTCAGCAATTGTTACTACCAGGGTATTCAGTCACTCAAAACTTCTACCATAGAGTCCAAAAATTCTTTCCAATGGTAGCAATCCTTGATCCACCTGTAAGATTTTTGGTTTCTCCTGTAAGCCTTGGGAGACAACCCCTGCGACTAGAAATGAGAAACTCCACTTCAAATAAAAAAATGGAAGAAGCCAGCGGCCATACCTCATGTTGCCCTGGGTATTCTAGACCATGTGGTGGTTAAAGAAGGGTAACAGCGTATCCCCTAAAATCACGCCTTCTCTGCCCCTTCTCACCACCAAAGAATTAGTGGTAAAATTAAAAAAGGGTGCGCCAGGAGGTGGTGGAGGGTAGAAGTCAGCACCTCTGGAAGGCAACTGGTGCATGTCCCCAGGAGGGATATTTGTAGGATGAGCTCCACTGGGGAGGTTGAGTCACATTCCACCAGAAAAAATTAACTAATTTAGTTTATGGGCGTGAATATTCCCATCTTCCAGGTTTCCCCAGGAGTTTACTAAATGTGTCTATCCCCAACAGGTACTGGCGTGACCAGTACCTTTCCAACCCAATAGAGTCAGTCATATGTGGCCTGGCCATGGGTGCAAGCTGCCACCTGCCAAAGGCTTCATCATCATCGCGCCAAGTGTGATAAGGAGGAATGAATATTCTTCCAGAGAATTAGATGTTAATCTGACTAGGATGGTCAGACATGAGTCAGTATGGGAACCTGTGTATATTGTTAATCCGCTGGAACCAAATTGCAAAACATTTTTGATGGTAGTGCAATTAGCTTTATTTCCCTAATTTAGTGAGCATATAGGCCAGCGGTCCTTAACAAATACTGCTGTGACCCCATCTTATTTCACAATCCATCATTTTAGTTTATATAAAATTCTTAAAAAAATTCCAAATTTATTGGTGAGTTAGCAAGTTCTTTTAGAAATCAATGGCGATGATTTCTCATCTTGGAAATTTTTAGCTAGTCCTTGCAGCTTCCTTTTTGTTTCCAGCCATCAATATGGATGGCTGTACCAAAGGTATTATGGCAGGGGGCTCTGGGTGTTCACTTAGCTGGAGTTCCAGGCCAGTCTTATTATTATTAGCATGCTCCATGACATAATGGAGCGACCCAAATCTTTATTTTTCTCCATTCTTCCCTATGGGTGGGGTGCTGCGTCAGATTAGTTATATAAACGAGAAGTTCACCTGTCAGCTAGTATGGTTTATGCAAAGAGACTGGGACATTCAGCAGAATGCGGCTGTTATGCTGAGGTTTGAACACTTTCTTTGGTCCGAAAACCAGTAGGGCCTACCCCCTGGTCAAGTAGAGGAGGACCCAGGGTTTCCCCTTTTATTTGAGGAGGCAAGCAGGATTGAGTCGCAAGCATGAGGGTGTTTCTTGATAACTTGGCATGTTCTTCATTTCTTGTTCAGTGGCCAGTTTGTGTTAGGCTCCTGGGATGTGCGTTTTAATACTGAGGAATACTCTTGTCATTGCCCCTTCCATTGTTTTGTCTTCACTCTATAGAACCAGTAGGTGAAGTAGTTTATGAGAAGTCCATGGGTGTAAATCCCTTGGTGGTCTAGTTGTTAGCAGCCAAACATGCAAAATTTGAAAAAGATCTTCTTGTGGGATGGGCCATTAACCTTTCTTATAATGGTTCCATGGTCGACTCCAGGATTGGTACCACCCAGCTGGAAGAATCCCATGTGGTTACCAATAAACAAGATTTTTCTAATTTCTTGCTGCCGCTGAACATTTTTTGGTGCGCACCAGATATCAATTGAGGCTCTGGTAGATATGGGTGCAGAGGGGAACTTTAAGATTTACATCTGGTGAAGGATCTGGACTTGGACTTGGAAGTAAGAGCGTCTGTACTGGGAGGGTCATTCTCCCCAATGGCTTCATAAAACATATGTCAGCCCGTGCCATTTTTAGTGCACCAGTTCTTCTTTGATAAATTTGCCATGATACCAGACCTGCGCTTTCTAGTTATTTGAGAGGTAGGGTGGTGGCGTCAGAAGCAGATTAGCATCAACTTGAATTCAAATATTCTGTTTATTGTAAATACCTAGTTTTGGATGATGTATCAACTCATTAAAGTAAAATTAAGACAGAATAATGGAAAGGTTACATCACTTCACAGCTTTCTCCTTCAGGTATTTCACCAGATTTTCCACTGGCGTTGGTAGCATATCAGGATATCTTTATCATAGAAAAGGCTAAATTATTTAACCACACTCAAATTATGATCTGAATTTTTGTTTGATGGTAGTTGTGGTCAACATTAACTGTCTACTGTATTCCTACAGAGCACAGGAGGACAAAGCATTGCAGGTGTGGTTGGATGAAATGTTCCAGAAGGGCGGATGTTAAGGATTACATTCCTTATTGCGTCATCTATAGTTTTTATTTAGAAGGCTGAAGGTAAGTTCCTCCCCTGTATTGGGTATGTGCATTTTAATATTATGGTTCATGATCCCTATCCTCTTCTCCTTGAGCAGACAATAAGCCATGCGATCAAAAAATTCCTGTTGTTTTCAAAGCTCAGTCTCATAAACGCATTTAACCAGATCTAGCTGGCGGAAGGCCAAGAGTGGTATAAAAAATTAGGAACAAAAGAGGCATATCCATTTCCTCGTGATGAACTTCAGCTTAAAGCGCTCAGGAAATGTTCAGCGGATGATCAATAGTGTGATAGGTGACCTAAGGTTCACCTGTGCGGAGGTGTACATTGAGGATATCCTCATTAACTCCCCCACTCCTGAACAGCATGAAAATGACCTGGAGGAGGGGTTGGCTGCGGTGTATAGCGGAGGCTCTATGTGAATTCTTCTAAGTGCAAATTCTTCCAGGAGGAGGTTAGTTTCCTTGATATTCTTGTCCTGAAGAACGGTTATACCATTCACACATCAAGCTTAAGGCAATACTTGAGTGGTCCACTCCCCTGACCCAGAAACAGCTGCGGAGCTATTTAACATGATCAGCTTTTTTTAAAAGTTCTCTCCCGCCCTTTCACAGCTGTCTGCGCCACTATACCCCTTGACTGGGAAAAACGTTCCATTTTGTTGGACAAAAGAGTGCCAGCCGGCGTTTGACACCATTAAGGATATGTTTCTGGCGCCTCCCGTTCTCAAGCATGCAGATCCCACCAAATTTTTTACTATAGCATGTGACGCCTGGTTTACAGCTATGTGGGCGGTAAAATTGCAATAGCACGATGATTTGGAGCACCCAATCGCCTAATTTTTGCACAAGTTTGCTTCATCTGCTTAGTCTTGGGACATCTAAGATAAGGAGTCGGCCGCTGTGTTGTGGTCTCTTAACCACTGGCAGCACCTCCTTCAGGGCGCATGACATGAAGTGACTGTCAGGTAGATTATAAGGAGCTTATGTATTTTAAGAAACCTCAGGAAGCCGGCACATCATTCAGGCTTGGACATGTTGCAAACTTTGTAGTTTTAATTACAAATAGAAATTTGTGAAGGGGCTTTAAATGTTCTTCCCAATTTTATTAAGTCAAAACCCTGTGTTCAGTTCACCGGAGGTGGATGAACAGGAGGTAATTACAGTAATACGCCAACCCAAATTTTAACTATTACTCCTCCCACAATTTCAGTGACAGATTGGGCCTTGGATGTGCCTCTGATCATTAAGGTATTGGTGGGTAAAATTGTCTGTACAGAGGTCCTAAAGTTTTTGGACTAGCTGGCACTGCTGATGCATAAGTGATCCCATTATTTGTTGGCAGAGAGGGGATCCAGTTTTTGTCATAATTGTGGGTGCTGCCTCAACTTTTCAACAAGGTCATTTGGGCTTATCACAACCTCATTGTGATTTGCCACCCAGAAAATAAAAAAATGCCTTAATTTAGTAAAATGGACGTATAACTGGCCGAAGATTTTCAAGGATACTCTGGAAAGGTCACAAGTTTCAAAATGTGCGTGTGGGTAAAATATGATCACTCTACCAAGAATGGCGTTCTCCATTACTTTCAGCAGGCTGAGGGTCCGTGGACCTCAGTATCCATCAATTTATCTTTGAGCTCTATTGCTCCAATGGGTAAAATGCAACTATGGTGGTTGTAGACCACTTTACCAAGGTTTTCTTGTTTATCCACCATTACCTCTGAGAAAACCTTCCAACTCTTTATGAGGCATGTTTTCTCAATGTTTGGGTTGCCACAGAAAATTGTGAGTGACAGGGGGCCGCAGTTTATGATGCGCTTCTGGATGGTCCTTCAAGATACCTTGAAATACAGCCTTGTCATTCCACTGCATATCATCCCCAGTCAGATGGTCAAATGGAGCAGGTCAATCAGATCCTCAAACAGTATCTCCAGCATTATGCCACTGCCACGCAGAACACCTGGGAGGATGACCTTCCGTTGGCACATTTTCTTTTAATAATGCCCATCAAGCCTCTACAGGGTTCTCGCCATATGAGGTTAAGTTGGGTACAATCCATCATTTTTGCCAGGGGCATGCCTTTGCGTGGAGGTCCCTGCAATGGCAGAACATACGCAGCAGATCCAGAGCACTCAATCACTGGTCCGTGATTATTTAACAAAAGCCATCAGTGATTACAAGCAGTTTTTAGATCGTAAATGGCTACATGCACATGAGAGCACAGTGTGTTCTTCAGTAATGCTCATTACATGCCATCTGTTTATGAAGGTACTCATGCAGAAGTTTGCAAGAAAGTGGTTGGCCCTCATGAAGTCATGGAAGATTTACAGGAATAACGTTTTTCAGTTGGCGCTTCCTGTAAATGGAAACAGCACCCCATCTTTTATGCTTTCCAGTTGTCTATATTTAAAGGAACGCCGCCCATGGACCCTGAGCTGCTGGTGATTGAAGACTCAGTGGAAAAAGATGTGGATGCTATTTTGGTGTCCCAGTGCTCACATCACTCAGTGCAGTACTTGGTGGTGTGCAAGGGCTTCCCTTATATGTGAAAATCTGGGAGAGCGACCAAAAGTGTAAAATTGTCTAGAATTGGTAGCTGCTTTCCACATGGAACACCAAATGCTCCACAACCTCACCATAAGGTTACCTCCATCCTGGCAATCAAGCTCCCAAAGGCGCACAATGATGTGGCGCTGGCCCAAGTCCCTGGTGGGGGTGCGACCCCAGTTTAACATGGGAAGGTAATTTAAGCCTTGGAAAGCAACCCCCGCGGCCAGACAAAAAAAACCCAATTTTAAACATAAAACACACACACACACACACACACACACACACACACACACACACACACACACACACACACACACACACACACACACACAAAAAAAAAAAAAAAAAAAAAAAAAAAAAAAAAAAAAAAAAAAAAGGAAGACACAGCGGCTGTTCCTCTCGTGGCCCTGGGATATTAGCCCATGTGGTAGATGAGAGATGGGTAATGGCATATACCCTAAAATCATGTATTTTCACCCCTGCTCACCACCAAAGAATTGGTGGGTATAATACAGAAGATGTGCCAGGAGGTGGCGAGGGTAGAAGAAAGCACTAAGGAAATTGGTGCACATCCCAATAGGGCGCATTCACAGGGTTGAGTTCTGCCAGGGAGGTCAAGTCAAGTTTCTGCTAAAAATTAAAGGGACTAGGTTAGTATTTGGCCTGAAGATTCCCTTCTGCCAGATTTCCCCAGGAGTTTTTAAATGAGCCGTCCCTGACAGGTATGAGGGGCTTCCAATCCCTTTTTAACCCAATGGAGCCAACCATATGTGACCTGGCCATGGATGCAACCTGCAAACTGCCAAAGGCGTCATCATCATCATACTAAGTGCAATTGCAGCAGAATGATACTCTCGCAAGCAAATCTGAATATAATCCAACTGGGACAGTCATATCTATTTTGGTATCAGAATTTGTGTAGATTGGCAATACGCTGGAACAGAATTGCAAACTATTCTTGATAGTATTGCGCTTACCTTTAGTTCCCATTTAGTGAACATATAGGGAAGAAGTGCCCAACAGGTACCACTGTCACTCCATTTTCTTTCCCTTTCTGCCATTTTGGTTTTAAAAAATTCTTAAAAAAAGTTAGAAATTATTGGTGAGTTAGAGAGTCTGTTGGAAACTTAGCGGTGATGAATTCTTATTTTGGAAATCCTGATAGTCCTCATGACTTCCTTTTTCATTTTCCATCTGTCAATATGGATGGCTGTACCAAAAGTATTCTGGCTGAGGTTCTGGGTAATAGCTCACCCAGAGTTTCAGGACAGTATTATTATCAGCATGCTGCATGAAACCTCCATGCCCAAGGATTTTAGTATTACATTATAATGTTACCCGTCTTAGGCTCATAAGTAAGTTAGCCAGTCCATTCCAACTTTCTTGTAAAATGAACTGTCAAGAAATTTATGGTATACAAGTGTAGCTTTTAGCTTATAAACATGTTCATCTTCATCCTCCTAAGTGTCTAGCTTCATGAGTAGGTTTTTTAACCATTCAGATTTTCTGAAGTCTAGATGGAGAAAAGGAAGTTGAGCCATTCCATCCACATTCATGCGCAGCATCCCTGCTCAATGAACAATAATCATGTTAAAGTACTGTAATCTAAGAACCCATTGGGCTATCTTTCAGTTTGATCTTTCATATATTGAAGCCAATTTAAAAAGCATAGTCTATAACTACTGTAAAATTTGTACCATAAAAGAAGAGCAAAAATTATTTCACCACAAAAAGTCTGTTAGGCATACTTTCTTTGTGACACTGTAATTATTTCTCAGCTTCTATAAAGTATTGCTGTAAGAAGTCACCAAATGGTCAATGCATTTGTCATCCACCTGCAGGATAATGACTCCTAATTATAGATAAGATGCATCCATAAAGAGGATGAATGTTTTTCATAATCTGGATGTAACTAAATTTGGTTTTTGCTCTAATAAACCTTCATCATCTCAGATGTTATTCTCTGTTCTTCTCCTCATACAAAAGGGGTAATTAGAAGGTTGAAAAATAAGGGAATTGGCAAGTCGAGCAAAATAGGGGATAAATTGATTGTAATAGCCTCAATGAAAAAATACTTGTATATTACTGAGACTCTTCAGTTTAGGCATCTTTAAAATTGCTTTGATCTTATCATATAAGGGTGAATTCCTTCTTGCAATATGAAATGCCCTAAGAATTTCAAATTTCTCTTTAAGAAGGTGCACTTCACAGATTTTAGATCTAAGTCATTTTCTCATAATTGCTAGAAAACCAACACGAGATGATCTAAATGGTAATTAAAGGTTTTAAAAACATCTTTATTCCATCTAAATAAACAATCATGCAGCTCAGTATGTGATCTTGAATGACGTATTCCATTGCCAATAGATGAGGCGGACAAGTTATATAACTCCTAAAAGCAGGGTAAGCTGAAATAACCTTTCCAAGCATATTAAGGAGCACTTCTCTTGTTCTTAAGGAGATAAATCTATCTACTAGTAACCCATAATGAGGTCCATTGCGGAGAAAAATTGAGCCAGGAAGTCAGGCCAGAGGATTATCTACTCATGGACTAAGATAAGTTCCCTTCTTTGTGAGACTATCAAGCTTCCTGTAACCCACCACTATTCCGTGACCACTAATTCTCTTTATGATTAACAGTGGGGATGACCATGGACTCTGAGAGGGCACAAGTAAGCCAGCATCCAATAGTTGTTTTAGCTTGATTTTTATGTATTAATCCTCTACCTTTGACTTCCCATATGGCTTTAATTGTATTGTACTTGAATCTCCTAAGTAAACTGTGTATTCAATTTTTCATATAACTGTAACTAAAGTCTGACGTGTGTCAAGAAATTTATATGAATGGAAAATACGCTATAAATTCTGGCAGATCAGAACTTGGAGTTAAATGAGTCTTGAGATTGAAAGAAAAGTTATATGTATGAAAAGCAAATTGATCAAAGTGGCAATCGCTCAGCTAATTGAGGGAAATTATGATGAAACTTTGAGATAGATGAAAACTCCCAGAAAAGGGAAAATGAATAGGAGATTATCAAGCAGAGGATGCATTCAGCTTGGAAGACCAGGATTGAAGAGTTGAACAAAAGATTGAGAGGAGGAGGTCTTTTGGGAGGTATTTGCAGATAAGTCTGCGATTATTAGAAAACTTATAAAGTGTCAATAGGGTTGATTGCTCCATATATCATTTGTTGGGTTTTATTAGAGTCAGAAATCCCTAAATCGTCTGATTCAGTTGCTCATTGGTGAATACCCTGTGTAAACCAACTTGGCAGAATCAAGCCATTACACCGAGAATTAACAGTGGTTCTCACTACAGGGGGCCATTAGTCAATTGCTGCTTATTGGCACTAGGACAAAATGATGAGCCTTCACTTGTTATGACAAAGCCTGATTGATTCCATGTGCAATACACTGAGGAAGAGCGGGAAGCATACAATGATATACAAGTACTTTTTAAAGTAATATAGACAGGTGATGAAGATGCTATTATCAATTTGCAATAAAAAACTTGCCCTAAGTTGATGGCAGACCAACAAGGTTCTCTACAAATGTGACTCTTCAGCAGCTGTGTGGCATTATGGAATGGCTTCTGTGGGGGTATCAACTCTATGAAGATGAGGTGGGGGAGCATGCTTTAAGTTTATTCTACAATCAACAGGACCAAGAAACCCGCTACGCATTGTATATATCTTATCTGGATGCAACTACATGGGGTTGTCTCGTTAGCTTAGTACCCATGGAACCAGAGAGTATTTGGTCGCTTATGTGCAGCCATCTATCCACCAGCTACTGCATGTGCTGACTCGCCACAATATTGAAATTGGGGATGTTATGCAGTTCGTTCAAGCCCAGCATAATGATACTTGCCTCCTGATTGACCACCTTGATTGCTCTTTTTTGGAGGTGCAGGGGGTGCTGGTACAGGTGGACCACCATGTTGGGAATATCTTCCATCAGTTGGACGTTTTGGTGCCACAGTTGCATTTAGAGTTACCTCAAGTGATAGGAGAACTGTTGGATCAGCATGGTCTATTGTCAGAATGGATTTGGGATGTAACCACGTTGGGAAGCAATACAAGCACTTTATGATAGACCTGGCAGAATGGGCAGAAGTGCTTGAAGCTGCGATAGCTCAGATCAGGGAAAGTGTAACGCTGACAGAATGGTGTATAATGGATCATGTTGGCTCTATGGCAGCTGAATTCTGCCAACTTTGCATCAAGAGGAGTAATCAGAAGATGGCAGACAATGTGCTCATCCCCTTGTTGACATCCCCTGAATATCTCCAGTTGGTACATTGGGTTACACAATTGAAAATTGTCAGCCAGGCTGAGCGCAGTCGAGCCATTCCTCTTCCATTAATTGAGATGGGAGAGTACGTAGATATGTGAGTACAGCTGGATACCCTTTGACAGGCCAACGAGGAACTGGTGTGAGAATGAGACACCTTCATTTACCAAGTAGATGATGTTAATCGACAAGTGCGTGATGCTAGCAGGCAGCATGAAAGAATGCAGAGCGCAGTGGAGGACGTTCTTTCAAGCTTCAGGCAGTGGAACGGAAACTGGACTCTGATGGGAATTCCGTTGTGAGTTGCAAAATCAGTATGAGATACTTCAACAGCAATTTCAGGATGGCCGGTGTAGGTGCTATTCAGTTAAAATGGAACATATAATGAACAAAATAAATTTGCTGAGCAAGCTGGAGCTGGGGAAGTGGTGCAGTTAGAAGTAATTCAGGGGAGGAATGCTATGGATTGGCCACCAATTATCCTTTGGGGGTCATGGCAGACCCTCCTTGCAGCACTACTTCTTCTGAGTACATTTCGGCAGATTTGATTAAATCTGCACATCCCTATGATATCCTACAAGGTTGTTCCCCTAGTCATTCAGAACCCAATTCAGCTGCTCCTCATGGATGGAGCTCAGAGAAAGGCGAAGCTGTTTAATCAATATGTACTCCCCTTCAGTTGATGGGAATATGCATGGTTACTTTAAGCAATTCAAATTTGCCGTGGAAGGGGCTTCAGATTGGTGGAAAGCAAAACTGTTGCTGTCTGCTTTAGACATGGAGAGCAACAATCAAGTCACCTGCTACCTTCTGAATATCTCAGTATCTTATGAAGTGGTAAAAGCAACTGTTCTCCAGATGTTTTGGGGTGCAGCCAAGATAGCCCAATGAAAGGCTGACTTCCTAACCGTACAGTTCCACCAAAACAAGTCCATGTTAAAATTTGCTAAATGATTCTCAGTGGAAGTGCATATGTTAATCGGAGCTGACATTTTATCCACTGAGGATGTAGGTATAGCAATGATTGCGGCAGTCAAACCATATTGGGAATTACATAATGCTATTCTCACATTTTGGATGAAGATGTGGGGCTTATACAAATTGTGAACACCTTACGCCATCTCTCTGCCACGTTCAGCGCCCCCAATGTAGAGCAAAAGGCCCTACTGTCACTGCAGCATACTCCTTGGGATATGGGCCACAGCAACCGAGCTATAAACCATTGGTACATATTTGTCAATCCTATATATCAGCGGATCCTTTTCGTCCTATGTATGCTCAACTGGTTCATCCCCAACCTTTTAATAATACTGTTAATATTTGAACTGGTCCTTCCTTTTCAAGTTAAAGACGTGAAACCCCTTATGAATGCTTACTTTCAGTGCGGACAAAGAGGGCATTATGCAGGTAATTGCCCAAGCAAACCGCAGGTGTGTGCAATGCCATCTGGGAAGATTGAGCAGGGAAAAGCTCAAGCGTAGTAGAAATGGGACGCTCTACCTCCGCTAAGTCAAATTCAATTGTCCCCAACGATTATCAAGAATCTCTTTGCATAGGACTCATAACTCAGCTGGATAACTTGATATACCAACATCTTCCTTTGGATACCCCAGCTTTCATTCCAGAAAGTAATATTCGCCCCCAAGCTCTGAATTCCGCCAGGATGTGTAGAAACCATATACATGTCAGATTCTAGAATAAACATGCATAAGCAACGCAAATCCCTAATGGAAGTTGCCTCTCTAGTAGGGTTAACGTAGCAATTTGATCAAAAAATCGCTATGGAGTATCCTCATGTTGGTATGGGAATATCTTCCTTCCTGAGTAGCAAAAAGCCTTTGGACGTCCACATAATCAATATTAATGGTTCTTCTTATTTGGAGTGCATTTTTACTGTGGAATTTTTGTTCAGAACAAAAATTCCGCGCTATCATAGACACTGGGGCCCAGTAAATAAAATCTCTACCAGGTTTGTGGCTAAGCTTCCATTGAAGCCGGATGTGGATCACAGAGTAGTACACAGGACTACTGAGACACAAAGTACTGTGTCCAAAGGAGCATACAGAGCGTTGCCTTTGTGATTTGGGTCAGTTAGGACTTCTGCTCTAGCAGTGGTTCTACCAAAAATAACTATGATATGTTAATTAGTGCAGCATTCATGAGAAAATCTGTAGCTGTGATAGATATGAAGGAAAAAACCCTTAATATTTTGGGACAACAGATTCCCATTTACTTTACCTCTAGTGATGTTTCATAGGATCCGTTCCACTCCAGTCAAATCAATATAACTACAGTGATGGAGTGATTCCTGAATCAATATTGGCAAATGAAGCGGATAATCAGAGCCCTCCCCAACCAGATCTATTAGTATGAAGGAATTCCGCTCTGAGCAGTGAGCGCTTTGAGCCTACCATCTGGACACCAGTGAATAGTAGGAATTGAGCTCAAAATTGACATCCCTAAAGGGCTATATGGGGAATTTATGGGACCCCATCAGCAATCACAGCTTGAACCACATGTGGCTCCAGAGCTACTGTTACCTGGAAATGGGGAGGTGAAGGTACTGCTAGAGAATTAACAGAAGGAGGTGATGATGATCCAGTGGCACCGAGTGGCGGATTAAATACAACTGGCTCCTATAGATGAAGTTTGCCATATTCATGATTTTTAGATCATGATAGGGCCTTAGCCTAGTGACAAATTCATTATCTGGTGTAATGATAGTGGTTCTGCAGGAAGCGTTAACTGGACTGTCAGTGGAACATCAAGTTAAGGCGATAGCTTTATTTGAAAAATACTGGGATATTTCGCATACAATAGTCATGATTTGGGGTGCTTGAAAGGGGTTGTACATCAGATAGATATAGAGGATCACCCTCCCATTCGATTGCAGCCTATTAGATGTTCAAAGGCGGTGGAAGAGGTTGTCTCCGATGAGGTAGATAAACTGATTGAACAAGGGATTCTAGAGACATCAAACAGTCTGTGGGCATCGCTGGTTCTCATTTTAAAGAAAAAAAGATAGCACAAATAGGGTGGTTATTGACTATTGAAAGCTCAATAATGTAACGAAGAAGGAAGCCTACCCCCTTTCCGCAGTTTGACAACGCGTTAGATCAATTTGGAGGGGGAATTATTTTCCCGCCATAGATTTAATTTTGGGGTACTGGAAGTTCAAATTGCCATCAGCAGAATGAGAGAAATGTGCTATCATCACTTTAAAGGGGTTTTTCCAGCTGATTAGTATGCCACAGGGTTTGTGCAATGCCCCAGCTATGTTCCAGCGTGCTATGGATACAATTTTAGGTAAATTGAAGCTGTTCTGCGTTTTAATTTACCTTAATGATATCAATGTGTTCTTTTTTTTAGTACTAGATGGTCCCAAGATATCAATGTGTTCTTGCGAACGTTTACAAAGAATCTTGTCCATCTGGAACAAGAGTTTCGCCAACTCACTAGTGCTAATATCAAAATCAAGCCTTGGAAGAGTCACTTTTTTAAAGCAATTAGAATACCTTGGGCTTGTAGTGGATTCAAAAGGTCTTAAACTGCATCTAGCAAAGGTGGAAGTAATGAGCAAGATGACCCACTCAGGTAACAAACGGTATATTTAAGTGTTCTTGAGGATGGTTGGGTACTACTGATGGTTCATTCCTAACTTCAGTTGTATTGGGCACCGCTCTTTGAGTTGTTAAAGAAAAATGCCACTTTTGACTGGACAGAATGATGCTAAAACGCTTTTGATGTGTTATGAACCACATTAGCAAGCACACCCATTTTGCATTACCCCAACTTTAAAAAACAATTTATAGTACAAATGGATGCATTGCTTTCCGCTATAGGGGCAGTATTATCCCGGAAGGATGATGATGTGGAGCACCCTGTCACATTTGCAGTCGAATTTTGAACTGTCATAAATAAAACTACACCATGACTAAGTGGGAGTGCTTGACAGTGATTTACGCATACAAAATGTTTCAGGTATATGTACATGGGGTCAAATTCCAAGTAGTGATGAATCATGCTTCCTTGCGATGGCTGCAGAATTTTCATGAACTTGAAGGATGTCTTGAACATTGGGCACCAAAGCTCCAGGCGTATGATTTCAAGATTATACATTGTCTGGGAACTAAACATCAAAATGCGGATTATCTTTCCCAACTACCAATGGTTGCCATAACGGCGGATTTGGCTGAAATTATGTATGATAAGATGGTGGTGTAAAAAATACCATGATGAGCTGCCACAAGTGATCAAGTTAATAGCTGAGCTTAGGCAGTATACTTTCCTACGCAAGGGGGAACAATATAAGTGGATTGGAGACTTGACGCTGAGATTCCCTAAACCTTCCACTATACCTGTGATTATTATGGATGCCTATTGGGCGGTAGGACATGGAAGAATGTATAACTTTAGAGTTTTGTGACCCCGCTTCTATTGGGAGAGCATGCATTATGATGTGCTGGGAACGGTAAGCTGTTGACATCAGTGTCAATTGGAAAAGCTTTTCAAAAGAAGAGCACATACCAGCTGGTTGAGCCCCAGTTCGCCTGGCACACCATTTCCTTTGATGTAGTGGGACCTCTACCAACTGGCGCAAACTGATCTAAGTATATAATAATTGCAATCAATAACTTGACAAGGTTGTTGGAGGCCAGGGCAATTCTAACTTAGGAGCATTCACTACAGCCACAGTTATTATGGTGTGCGTTATACAGTAACATGGCTGCCCGCAGTTCATCTAAATGGACAACAGAACCAATTTCACTTCGCACATCTTGCCCAAGTTGAATGAGTTGATGGCGATCCGCGGAGTTTTGACTACACCCTACCATCCAAAATCAAATTGATTAGTGGAACAGGTAACGGAACCTTAGTGAACATACTCCATAAGTTGGTAAAAGATTAATCCTCAGAATGAAGTACCCTCCTACCTGCAGCTGTGTTTGCATATAATATCAGCTATCATTTTTCCACTGGCAAGAGCCCTTTCCAACTGCTGTATGGTCAACATATGGCTCTGCCTACTCTGCTTTACTCATGTGTAGAGGACACTGGTGGTGTGGAACCCCAGAAGTATTTGATGAATCTATCAGAAACGCTGATCAAGTTACAAACAGCTACCTATCTACCAGTTTAGCCAAGAAGATTCGTGATCTGGCAGCTGACCTGAAAAGACAGAGTGGACTCCCACTGTTTGCTGTAGGAGATAATGTCTTATTCCAAGACCAACACAGATTTGCGCGAAAAGACAAGATCTCTAATATCTGGGCTGGGTAATTTGAGATAATTGAGAAGACTGACATGGATGCCTTCACCAAAAAGGAACCTGAGAGGGTCAGATTATCAACCAAGTTCATGTGAAGTTCCTTCGAGCATATAAGCAATAGGAGCATATTGTACAGTCAAAGGGGGTAATGTTGAGAAGTTGATATGACTGAATGATATGACATACATTCTGGAGGATTGGAAATTGGGGTTAATATGAGTCTTTAGATTGATGGAAGAGATACATGTATGAAAAATGAATTAATAAAAGTGTGGACCACTTGGTATTTTGAGGGAAATTACATCAAAACTTTTTAGATAGATGAAAACTCCTAGAAAAGGGAAAACGAATAGGAGATTACTTAGCAGAGGATGCATTCAGTTTGGGATACCAAGATTTAAAAGTTGAACGAAAGATTGAGAGGGGGAGGTCTTTTGGGAGGTTTTTGAAGATAAGTCTGCGATCATTAGAAGATTAATAAAGTTTTTAATAGGGGCGATACTCCATATATCATTTATTGTGTTTTATTAAAGTCAGCGATCTTCATATTGTCTGATTAGGTTGCACAGTGGCTAATACTCTGTGTAAATTAACTCAGCAGGATCAAGCTGTTACACCATGAATTAACAAAGTGAAAAAATATCTTGATAATCTTTAAGTAGATGATGCATCTTCTCATGTTCCTCCTGATTTAATCTATTAGATATTTGTACTTAAGGTATGGCACATATTTTGTTTTCAGTTAGGCTCAATCAAGTTGATTACCTTTTAAATGTACTTTATCATATTTATATCAATTATAATTTGTTAAATATTAAATCTCCTGATGCTTTCTGACTATATTTCCGCAATTTGGCAGATTTTTAAGCTTTAGTTTTATTGCCTGCGGATTAGCTGGTTTGAGGACACTTGGTAACACTCTTGGTTAAAAGCTGCTGACTTTGTTATGCCAGTGATACATAATAGGCACTTTAAGATATCTTCAGGGTTATGTTGGCTGAAATCACTCTTAGTTCTCCTGGTTTATTTTATACCTCCTTTGTAGTATAGAATGGTATGCGATCTGCAACATTCACTGAATCAAAGAGCTTATTCATATTTCTTCCAGAAGTAGAATAATGTAAAGGCAAAACGGAAGCAGGGTACTTAACCAGACAAAAGTTATACTTCTCACTATTTTTTTATTATTCAGCACATGTAAAACTTCTAATTGTGGAGAGTTACATGACTTTATTTAAAATTTTTACCTCATTCAAATACAATTTTTAAATTGCTTCCCAATGAGTACGGCATACTTTCTGCTGTACAAGGCAAATGCGGGAGCAATGAAAATTAATTTGGTAAAATAAATTGGCAATGAGTTGTAGGCACCTATAGCATTAATGTTAGTTAGACCTATGGTGTATACTCCTGGTGGACACAAGGTCCAGAGAAAGCTTGATTTCTTAATGAGCCAGGGGAAAACGTTAATTAGAGATTTTATATCCAACAAAACTGGTAAATATTCTGCTGAATCACCTTTTCTAATATAGTTTATTGTTCCTCCAAAATTTAGTGATAGGTTATAATCACTCTTTGAATATAAACGTTGCATTAAACTTCCTTGCGACCTGGGAAAACTTCTTCTTTACTTCCACTAGCATTTGTACTAAAGTTGGATTGACCAATAGGGCAATTAACTTGCTAACATTATTGGCTGTGTCAATTACTCTTAGGCATCTAATAACTTGACTGAGTAGATTCCTGCATAATTTGGGCGCTGTCAGTATTTTAAAGTTTAATAATTATAGGATGGCAATCTCAGTGGTGTGCAAAAATACTTTAGGGTTTATTTTCATAGCCTCCTTCAGCGTTTTCTCTAGAATAGTTACTAATGCACGTGATGTGAACAACATGCAATGTTTTGGTTTTAGGTAGTAAAGGATGGTCATATTTAAAGGTGCCTGACCCTAAAACAACCAGCCTTTTTTATGCTTTGAAAAAGCATAAATCTTCTTAAGGCACTTGTCTTTGGTGTGGTTAACCCTCTTAAAGAAGTTACTTTTAAGCTTCTCCATCTTCTCCAGCTTGCCTTCTTCCACAGTATACACTTTGGGTTTTGTGGGAGCCTTCAAGGTGGTTTCCGGCTTACTTATATCAACCACATCAACAGAGATCCTTAGATGTACAGGACAGAAAGAAGCTTTATTTAAATAAAGTAATGCGCAAACCAAGTTGGGATTACTTTGTAAATCAGCAACAATAGCTGCTACGAAATTGGTTAGTGTAGCATGTTTGAGGTCAAAAGAGCTTAAACCTTAATAAGAAGCAATCCACAAATTTGGCTATGGCTCTATATGGTGTAATGTGATTCTCATGAAAGCCTGTTTCTTCATACTTATGCTTTACTTGGATCTTAATTTGTTGATATGTGTTAATTCATTTCGTTCCAGGTATAAAGTTTTTACATGTGAGGGAACATAACCTGCTGTTCCATGAGACTTAAACAAGAAATTTTATGTATAATCTTTTGACAGTGATTGAACCTTAATACTGCCCCATTAACATAAAGAAAAGATGCCATAATTCCTTCTCCAAGTGTAAACTTGTCCTTAGAAAGAGGCTTGAAGATGACATCTTCCAGACATGAGATAAGGAATAGTCTGGGAGCATCTTGTTCTGTGTTTTGTACATGTATCGCTCTGCTCATTTATTTGAGATATTCAGAAGATTTGATTTTGTCATTGGTAAGATACTGTTCCATTTTTTAAATGGCAAGTCTGGGGGTGACATCTAGCAAGTTAATGCATCTTTTAAAAACAATTTTTCTCTTAAAAGTTCTCAATGTGAATGTCTAGAGCATTAATTTTTGATGTGCAGTAGAAAAAAACTTTCTAAGAATCTTTTAGTCTAACATTTTAATAAAGCCAGTTTAAGCATTCCTTCATTACTGGCATTCAGTGCTTTGAGGTGTTTTTCCATCTTGCCTTTTAGTTCTTTCATGATGGAGTTCCAGCGTTGCAGAGACTTGTCAATATGACGATAAATCTAGTCAGTCTCTTCTTGGCTATCTGGTAAGCTTTTTATCTCACTCTCTAATTTGTTAAGTCTTTTTGACAATTGAATGATTGCCATTTGGGTTTTTAGGGATACTGAATCTTTTTCAACACAGGACACTTGGATAATAAGGTTCTGAGAAACCAACTAAGCTTCAAAGCTTGGTTATATTCTAGTTCATCAGATAGCCTTAAATCAAAACTCAGTTGATTTTTATGTGAATAATTTTTTATTCTTCATTACGTTGACTGGTAAAAACTTAGGCAGCAATTTCACCACAAGTTGCAGTGCCTTGGTCCTGAATATCTACGACAAAAATTCCAAGTAGTTTATTGTCTTTTTGTTAGATTCTGCAAGGTTCTTTCTGAGAAGTTCCAAAGTCTTCTCCATATACTTGATAAAACTAGAATAAATGGTATCCAATTGGTTATAAAGTTGGATGATATAGGAACAATCTCTTCAACTAGTCTACATACATCCCTCAATAAATGTGACACTAAATTGTAAACTATTAAATATGCCAATCTTAAAGTCCCTTGGGTATTGATTTGATGATGGAGCTTAAAATAATAGACTTTAGTAAGTGCACAATATGGTATATTTCATGGTGTAAAATCTGCATATTATTTCTGAACAGGTTCACATTTGACAAGGATGTCTTCAGGAAAGTACTAGATTCATATAAATTCAAAATGACCTGTCCATGGCAGATGCACTTTAGTAGCTGTCTTTTTCACCTGAATTATATAGTTACCTGAGTTAAGTCTCTGGCTACCTCATTAAAAATCTAGGTTAGTCGTCTTAATTTTGGGATCTCTATCTGCTGTTCTTGTACGCCTTAAATATGAGACCAAGAGCGGACTTAACATTATTATCATCTTCATAGATCCCATTGTGCACTCAGAAGACTACACTATATATTGCATATCTTTCATAATGTGATAAATTAGATGCAGGTATCATTAAGTGATGGCTGTGACTTCTGTATTGAAACCAGCCTATAGGCATCTATTTTTGAAATGCAAAATGGTACTTATACCAAGAAGTCCAATATAATAGTACTTTTATCAAGCCCAGGTTCTTCACAAGTCTTGTTTATTCTAATTAGGGTAGCCAAGTCTTGCTTAGGTCATGACAGATTGAGTGTCCATCCTATGGTTAAAAGGCAAATAATCTTATTGATTTTAAGTCTCAAATGGAGATCTAGAATATAAAGAATAATTTTAATAGAAAATAGAAGGGCGAACTTTATATTTTAAATATAACAATATAATACCCATAAATAAAGGGAACAAAATAATAATTTAAAGGGGATATCTTATAGGAAGCTTTTCATTTAATGTCACATCCAGATTCATTAATGTCTTTGTAGCCCAAATTTTATAGGAAGTGTTATGCTCTAATGGCTCATTTAGAGAATACTTTGTATTCATTTAAGTCAGTCTTTTGTAAGATTCTGGATTTTAACTCCTTTAAGGGTACTATTCAATTTTTAACCTCTTAAGTTATCTGATGGAGTCGTCGCTTCACATAATGATTTTACATTAATGGGCTATTTATATAATCCCAGGGAACAAATGACTTGAGTTAGATCCAGAGGTGATTTTCCAATATTTATTTGAGCATTACTATTATTGCATTATCTGTATTTTAATATAGAATGTTTGCTATAATTTCTAGAGTAGTTATTTCTTTGATTTTCGATGGAATCACTTTATTTAATACTGGTTTTATTAAGGCTGTTCTCTGGAATCTGAAAATGATTAATAAATATATTATAGTTTGCTATTCCTATAAAATACTTAGTGAATGACATATTGTTTAAATAGGTAATATCCTGGAGAAACTTAATTAACTATATTAATATGACATATATACTAAAATATCATAAACTTTGCACCATGATAATTGCTTGATTACCTTAATGCCAATTTAAAGACAACTTACAATTGTAACTACATTTTGATGTATAACTTGCTAAACTTAATGTTTGACAGACAGATTAATTTCATAATGCTTGAATAAGTTCTGCAACTAAGCCCAGGTGAGGGCCCACAAGCAGGAGATTGCAACTGAGGTAAGGTCCATAAACAGTGGAAATCTGCGGGGCAACCACTGCAGCTAAATCAGAAGCTATTTCTATTTGTACCAAAAAGGAAGAAGCTGGTTGCATTCCTCCTTGAAACCCTAGGCAATTTAGCCCATGTGTTAGATGAGAGTTGAGCGATGGAATATCCCTTAAAAGTCACGTCATTTTCCCCCATGCTAACCACAAGTGAGTTGTACAGAGGATACAGGGTGTATGTGGGGAAGTGGTGGCAGTCAGGGCTCACTGCCAGCGGAGAGTTGACATTGATTCTCCACCACAAAAGGTCTTGGACGGTTTCTGTTCTGCTGAGGTATCTAAATTGGGGTCAACCAAAATGAAATTAATAAATTAGTAATGGATGTAGGTATCCCCATATGCTGTAACTCATTATCACCATTAATTGTGAGCTCGCCCTTGATATGAATGAGTGCACCAAGTCACTTCTCAATTCAGTGGGACCTGCTTTATGTGGATTGGACATGAGCGACTCTTGTTGCCTGGTAAACAAAGCGACCAATCACCAAGCAAAAACATAGTGGAAGGGTAAAGTTGGTAGCAAAAATTAAGCATTAGTCAGCTGGCCAGGCCGTGATTAATCCAGTATCATAGGATTTTAGGGATGCTAATTTACCATACTTCAAATTTTGCAAAGTTTTTAATAATAGTGAAAGTTATCTCTCAGGTCCCCATTTTGGTTGTGGAGCTTTTAAGGCGGCGGAACCTGACAGGTTCTGTTATCACTCCATTTTTCTACCTCCCCATCATTTTAGTTTTAATAAAAAATTAAAAAAATCCAAATTTCTAATAAGTTCTATTGTTACGTTCAACATTTAGTGGCCATTATTTCAATTCTGAAGATCCCTGGATAGTCCTCATGGCTGCCCTTTTCATTTTTCATCCATCAATATAGATGGATACCTTGGGTACTCTGGCAAGTGTTTTGGATGTTCATTCATCCAGAGTTTCTAGGCTGATATTATCAGCACGCCTCATGACATAATGGAGCAACCCACATTTTCATCCTTCTCCATCCTGCCCTATGGGTGCAGTGCTGAGTTAGTTCAGTTGTACAATAGAGAAATTCTCTTGTCAGCTAGATTGGTGTATGCCATAAGGTTGGCCTGTTCAGCAGATCACAGCTTTTTTTAGTTTGGGTTCAAACAATTTCATTGGCCCTAAAACCAGTAGGATCCACTTCAGTATTGAGTGGAGGAGGACCAGGGTTTTTCCCTTTTCCTCAAGGAGGTGGGGTAAGCATGGGTTGCAAAAACAGGGTGTTGTTTGTTCCTAGGGTTGCCGAGTTGCCCCCTCCTCCCACTATTGGTGGTGCTAATGCTATTATTCTCACAGTTGGTACTGCTGTGTAGGGAGCTGTTATACGTGAACCCACTTATGACCAAATTGTCCCAGAGGAGAAAGAACAAGTTGGGTCTGTTCAGAAGAAGTTGGAAACAACCTTGGTTCCTGCGGACAGTCTGGGGAAGGGTTTGTAGATATCCCTTCTCTCACAAGTGAGTCTTACATCAAAGCAAAGAAGCAAGATCAGGATTACATTTTTTTACAAGTTAAAATCCATTTGGGCGCTCACGTGGCCTCAGTTAAAGCTCTTGCTGACACAGGAGATTCCAGGAACTTTGTGATTTTCTAGGTTTCGCAGGTGCTGAATCTTGATTTTGTACATTAGGTCTTTAATTTTGAGTTCATCATCAGCTTTGATTACTTGCTACCCAGTGCAGCGGAGGTACCATGTCAATATGTGGGTTTGGATTTAGTGAATGGTTTACTGCAGTGCCAGATTTATTATCCCACATTATCCTAGGAATGGTTGGTGGCAGAAGCAAAAGGATCATATTGACCTTGAGCTCAACTACTTGTCATTTGAGAATCCCCACTTGAGGGGAAAGATTCCACAGATAAACAAATTCTCACCTGTGAGGTAGAAGGGATAAAACACTGCACCGCCATCTATCAAAGTGATGCTGGCTAATTTCCCCCTAGCTTGGTTCAGTTCCTGGATATTCTTGACATTGAAAAGACCAGCTGTTTTCCCGTCAACTCTGAGTTTGATTTAGCCTTTAGCTAGATAGTGAATGTGGTCAACAATAACCGCCTCCTAAACCGCTATACAGAGCAGGAGGACAAGGCCCTGGAGGTGTGATTTAATGATATGCTCACAAAAGGATGGTGTGTTTAATAAGAAAACGCCAATTACCTCTCCCAAAGTGTTTGCTCAGAAGGCTGATGGCATCTTGCTTCCCTGCATGGAATATGGGCTTCTCAACAACATAACATTTTATGATCCCTACCCCCTTCCCCCAAGCAAACAATTGGCCAGGTGATTGCAAAATCCTGGGTGCTTTTAAAGTTTGATTTTTAGAATTCATTCAACCAGATTTTAGTGGCAGAGGGGTAGGATTGGCTTATAATAAGGCCTCAGGGGCCAGCCATCAAGTTAAACAGGGGTGTGCACCCCTTTAGATCCAAAAAGGGTTCAAATCCCAAGGCTATTACTCTCACCCAGCTACCTGACCTAGGGCATACCCTAGATGAGAGATGGGTATCCGCTACACCTCCCTAAATGCACCACACTTTACCCATCCCCTCCAGCCCAAATTCACTTAAGTCCTAAAATCAGAAGAGTTTTATTTAAAGAAAATCCAGCAAATGTGTGAAGACTATAATGAATTTATGAAGCCCCATACCACGGACCTCATCCCCTTCCCTCAACTGTTGATTCACCCAGAAGTTAACCTGCATAACAAGAACACACCTAATAAGTCTAATTTGAAAAAAAGTCTAGGAAAAGAGGGAGATAACAGGGTTCAAACTTGTAACACAACTTTGAAATCAAAAGCGTTAATTTAGACCTCCTGAATTCAGGGAACTTAACCAAAGAGTAGATTGGAAGTTGACTGATAATATCGAGGTGAAGTTGGCATTTAAAACTGTAATTTTTTAGGCTAAGAATCAGAAATTGAATGATACTATTGTGGCTTATTTTATCAGCTCTCTCTCCCCATCTTAACATAAGACTTAGCACTCTGCTAATAGAAGGGTATTGTGCAGTCTTTATAGTATAAAAAAATTCCCTTTTATCTAAATTTGATTATATTATTGAGAAAATTTAGTTGTTAGCTATTATGATAAATTAAACAATATATGGGCAACAATTACATGGGTTGTAGCCTTAACACCACCTCCACTGACTCACCAACCCTTAGTCACCTGGATATAACGGTGCTCTGTTGACCTTGGCTGCCCCTATGGGTCTTGGCTACCTACGCCAAAAGCCTAGTCATTACTTAGCACGCTGGGTTCCTAGCACTTATTGCACTTTGTAGCAGAAGGGGATCTCCTGTTCTGCGTAATACCCTCTGAGTTGAAAAACGCTCCATCCACATTCTAGCAGATGATTAATGGCGTTCTGGGAGACATTCAATTATCCTGTGTGGTGGCATACATCAATGATATCCTTGTGCATTCACAAACTCCTGAGAAGCATGAGATGGACTGGAGGCGGTGGTGGCTGAGTTACATAAGTCAGAATTTTATGTGAAACCCTACAAGTGTGAGTTTTCAAAAATGAGATTACCTTCCTTGGTAATATGGTCTTAAAGGATAGGTATGCCATATTCCCCAACAAGCTTAAGTTGATACTTGAGTGGCCCACTACCTTAACCCAGAAGCAGTTGTAGAGCTTCCTGGGAATGATCATCTTTTTGAAAAAATCCTCTCCCGCCCTCTAACAGTTGGGTGTGACGCTGCACCCTCTGAATGGGAAAATGTTCCATTCTTCTGGATGAAGAAGTGCTAGCAGGCGTTTTATAACATCAAGGAGGTATTTCTAGTGCTTCCTTTTTAAGCATGAGGATCCCAATAATCCAGTTTATTGTAGCATGTGATAACTCATCTGCCAATGTGGGCGTGGTATTACTGCAAGAGCATAACGGTTTGGAGCACCAGATTGCATACTATTCCTATAAGTTCTCTAACCAAACGGTACTGGGCCATCTATGATAAGGAATTAGCTGCTGGTTGGCCTCTTACCAGCTGGAGGTACATTCTCCAGGGCAACAGCATGAGGTGACTTAGCAGATCTATTATCAGCCATATGTATTTTGAAAGCCATGGAAGATGGCGCATTGTCAGGCCTGGATGTATTTTGGCCTCTGCAGTTTCAATTCTAAATATAAGATTGTAAAGGGTGCATTAAATTTTCTACATGACTTTTTGAGTTGCAACCCTGCATTGAGCCCAGCGGAGGCAGATGAGCAGAAGTTAACTATGGAGATCCACCAATCCAAATTTTTGCCATTGCTCTTACCACAATTTTAGTGGTGGATTGGGCCTCAGACGCGCCTCTGGTCGCTTGAATATTTGCAGGTCAGTGAGCCTGTATGGAGGGCTGGGAGTTGGACCAGCTGTCGCAGACGATGTCTAAGTGGCCCCATTAAACGTTGGAAGAGGGGGATTCAGTTTTGACAAGTTTTATCTGCATCAACTCCACGACGAATTAATCCAGGCTCCTCATGACCCTATGGCAGTGGGTCATGTGAGCAGTAAGAAATGTTTTGACTTTTTGAGCCAAACGTACAACTGGCCAAGGATCTCAAAGGAAATCCTGGTGCAGATTGCTAGTTACATAGTGTCCGCCTGGGTGATGTAAGACTGCTCTGGTCAGAATAACTTTATCCATCCCTTTCAGCAGGCTGAGGGCCCATAAATTTCGGTATCCATTGATTTCATTATTGAGCTTTATAGCTACAATGATTACAACGTGATTATGGTCATTGTATCCCATTTTATCAATTTTGCTTTAAATATCCCCTGCTTGTCTTCTGTACCTCTTAATAAACTTCTAGCCTCTTTGTGCGCATGTTTTCTCAATGTTTAGGTTGATACAGAAAATTGTGAGTGACAGAGAGCCACAGTTTATAGCATGCCTCTGGAAGGCCCTTTGGCCATCTTGATAATTCAGTCGTGCCACTCCATCGCATATCATCCCCAGTCAGATGGACAAATGGCAGCAGGTAAATCAGAGCCTCAAACAATATATCCAGTGTTATGCCACTGCCACGCAGGATATTTGAGTGGATGACCTTCCGTTGGTGCAGTTAGCTTATAATAATGCCTCCTACATGTCCATAGGGTCTCGCCTTATGAGGCCAAGGTAAGGTATACCTCTCATTTTACCATGGGCTGTGCCTTTTCCCCAAAGTCCCTTCAGTGACAAAATATGTTCAGCGGTTCTAGAGAAGCCATTTTCTGGTCCTTAAGCATCCAGCCAAAGCCATCAGAAATTAGAAGCGGTTTGTAGATCAGAAATGCCTTCAGGATCATGAGATCATGGTGGTTTTTTTGTTTATGCTTGATACCCGCCACCTGCATACAAAGGTGCAATCAAAGAAGTTTTTGAGAAAGTGGTTGGGTCCTCAAAAGGTTTTAGAGATTTTAGTATGGTGCTTTCCAGTTTTCACTTCCCGCTCACTGAAAACAGCACCCTTTCTTCCACGTTTCCCAGCTATCACCATTTAAAGGTCCGCCGCCCATAGACCTGAGCCGGTGGTGATTGAAGACTGAGTGGAAGTGTAAGTAAATGCTATTTTATCATCTCATCACTTGAGGTGCTCAGTCCAGTGCTTGGTGGCCTGTAAGGGTTTACTCACAAATAAAAAACAATGTTAGTGCTTGCAATTGCGCAAACTTCCCTAAGTTAGTGAAACCTTCTACGCGGCACAACTAGGTGCTCCTTGCCTTCCCCTAAAGGTTATTTCATCTTGGCAATCAAGCCTCTAAAAGTGCACAAAAATATTGTTCTGGCCCAAGTTCCCAGTGGGGAGCTCCCCCATCACAATAAGGGAAGAGTAAGGTAAGTCTGGAGGAGCAACAAAGAGTCTAGATCAGGAGCCGCTCCCATTTTTAACCAAGAAAGGGAAGAATCCAGCAGCTGTCATCCTCATCTCCCTGGGCGATTTAGCCCATGTGGTAGATGAGAGGTGGTTGACGGAATATCAATTAGAGGTCACATTATTTTCTCCTATGCTAACCACCCATGAGTTAGTCTGGCGGATACATGGTGTATGGGAAAAAGTGGCTGCGGTCAGGGCTCTCCACCAGCGGAGAGTTGAAAGCAATTCTCTAATTCAAAAGGTTTTAGGCAATTTGAGTTCTGCTGAGTTAGTTAAATTGGGGCTTCTACGTTGAGATTTATTAAAATCAGCTTTGGGCGTGTGAATTTCCATTTGCTTTGACTTTTCATCACCAGTAATGGCGAGCTCGTCCCTGTTAGGTATGAGTGCACCAGACCACTAATCAACTCAGTGAGACCATCTTTAAATGTTATAGCTGTGGGCACTTCAGTTGCCCACCAATTAAAGTAACGCTGATATTCCAAAAAATTTTGGCAGAAAAGGAAAGCTGGTGGCAAAGTTTGAGTATGAGTTGGCTGGCAAGGCTGTGATTAATCCAGTTTCATACTAATTTGGGATGATAATTGAGCGTATTCATGAATTTTGAAATTATTCCTGAAAGTAAATGCATTGCTTGAGTCCCTATTTTAGCTGGTAAGCTTATAAGACTGCATACCCAGACATGTTCCACTGTTGATCAATTTTTCTCCTTAACTGTCATTTTAGTTTCATTAAATTCTTTAAAAATACATCCAATTTTCTGTAAATTTCAAAGTTTTGTTGAGCATTTAGTGCTGATGACTCCCATATTTAGAAGATCCTGTTAGTCCTCACAGCTGACCTTTTTATTTTTATCTGCAAATATAGATGAATGTACCTCAGTTATTCTAGCTGGGGTTTTGGGTGTTCATTTATCCAGATTTCTAGGCCAGTACTATTATCAGCACGCTTCATGAAATAATAGCAGCCAAAAGATTAACTAATTAGGAGGCCTTAAAATATGGTAAGTCTAATGCTCAAGGCTAGCATGAGGGTCTGTATTACTGAAAGTGTGACAGAGATGCAATAGCTTGATTTATATTAAAAATATACCCATTGTTGGTTACTAAAGCTATTCCTTGACTCTCAATAACGATGAATTTAGAGATTCTAGATTTAATTTAAGATCTTTATGGAAGAATCTATTATCCTAGAAGACAAATTACTCTCAGCACCTTTGCCTGTTTTTTTATATAATATTAATTTTATTGAGGCGTAGAACTGTTCTATGAAATCCATGAGCGGTGGGTTATAGATAACCATTTGTAGAGAATGTCAACCTCTGATGTTCAAGTTAAGTTCACTTTATAATGCTAAACTGGCACTTTTGTCAGTATGATTTTTTATAAATTAATTTCTCTTTATTTTGTTTTATCCTACCATTTCACTCATGTCCTAACTTCATTGACTAATTTTAGAAAAGAAATATGATTCTTTGGAGGAGATTTTTTAAGTTCTAGACCTCTGGAGTCCACCCTTTCATCGTAATTTATCAAATACTAAGTTAAAGTCTATTTGGTGGTCAGGCAACGCCTTTACTGTTATATAACCCCTCTAGATGAAAAAGAACTTCTTAACCAGTATTCTTCAGCCTTTTACAAGCAGTTGGAGCAGTTATTGCCAGTTTTACAAAGAGGACTAAAATATGGGGCAGTTAACTCACTTGACCAGATACTAGCGTTTCCCCAGGAGAACTTCTTTTCAGAATTTCTACAGAATAATACTAAACCTCTCCAGGGTTTCCAGATATGACAGGGATGGTCCTCTCAGGGAGTGTGTCTTAATTTCATCGCTGCAAATCTTGTAACACTTGGTGCACATGTGAACATCCTTATAAATCTAGACTATAATCCAAAAAATTTACCTGGAGGAAAGCATATAATGTTCTTATGGAGACTAGCTAAACTTTTTAAAGCTAATGGGATATGAGTAATTTTATACAATATTTATCATTTCTCCAGATTAAAAATCTGTTTTTTTGAATAGTAGAGTTCAGCTTTCCTCTTTTAAGGCTATCTCTATATAAAAGTTTTACAGTTGATAATAGAAGTCTGGAATTTAAAAAACAAGGAAGGTTGGGAAAAAAACGCCTATAAAACTGCTTATAATTGCAGAATAGTTATCCAATAAATACTCAAAATAACCAAGTGTCTCTAGTACACTTACCATTATTGAGTCCACAAGGAAACAATATGAAAATCAAAAACTTTGTTTTCTATTATATAAGGATGACTCCAAAAGCAAACTTACTACTTTTTCAAGGCAAAAACACAAGCTGATTATTTTCTCATTTATAAGATTAAAAGACGCAAACAATTCTATCTTTAATATATAGTCTTTTACTAAAATAACATTTTATATACAAAATTCAATAAATATTTTCTTTAATGCTAGGCAAAAAATGTTATAGCTCAGTAGCATTTCCTAGCCATAATTTAATTAATAACAACGATTTTACCCAAACATGCCAATACTCTGCTGGTCATGGCCATAATTATGATAATAATACCCTAAGCTATAGGCCTGATTATGGCGTGCAAAATTTTTTCAATTATTTCTTCCTGATTTTGGACAATATGCTCATATAATTAGGATGATTTTGGGTGCAATAACGGCACTAATTCAACGCTTAATTGACCTAAAACAAGCCCAATTTAGCTATGACATAACTGTACATTCACAAATTATCAAAGAAAATACATATTCAAGAATAATTACTGACATGCCTGAAATCAGAGGTCTTAAGGTATTTCTCATGCACTAAAATACTCCCAATAAGAATGACTAAGTGCATTCATGTCAATTTCATTCAATTTGACACCAAAATTATGATCTATTTCATTAGTATAAATGTCATGCAGTTATTTAGAAATAATGTGCGATTGAGTTAGTATCTTAAGCCCCCACTTTTTTGGCACCCAAGTGGAGTCTTACTAGGTCATTGCAGCAATGATAATATGACTATCTTTACTCTTACAAAAATGGGAACAAGAGAACAAGATAATGCCTGAATGACAGGTTTTGAGGTAACTGATATTAGATTGTGAATATAAATTGTAAGAGTACAAGAAATTCTCAACTAAGGTAGTTTTCTAAAAACTATTACTTCCTAAAAGTTTATATCTTAGTTAACAACCTTGTTGGAATTCCAGTTGACCACATTATCCGACCTAATGACCGGTTAATGAATTTTGATGATTAATTACAATTGTATATCTCAGCATTGGTCATTGACTAGAGAGATTATTGTCAGGAATTATCCCCAATGATAATGAGCATAAATTTGATGAGGGAACAACACCAAATAGTTTTATTATTGCAGTAAATGATATAATATTATGGCAGCTGTCACCAACTAAATATATTATTGTTGGGAATCATCCCTGAAAATATTGAGTATGAATTTGATGAGGGAACAACACCCAATAATTGAGTTTATTGGGATCATTCAGAGCAAATGGATGGTGAATCTCCAGAAACTGCCTAAGCGTTCTAACGCCAGAGGTAAATGATAGGATTGTTATTGGCCAACAAATTGGTTTCTAGTTCATAAAACCAACGTATTAGTTTCTAGTTCATAAAACCAACAAATTAGTTTCCAAACAGCTGAGAATTATGCTACCTAAGAAAATCAAGTTAAAGATACCCAACGATATTTAGGTGCCTAAAACTTGAGGGTCAAACCAGTATAGGAGAGCAAATAATTCTGAGCAGACAGCTGAAAATTTGTGTGTCAATTTCTACTATAAAATTCCCCAAATAATCCCAAATAAATTAATTTCAAATTTGATAATTTAGTTTTTTTACATTAATTGTATAAATTACACTTGAGATAAAATGTGCAAGGATCAGAAATCCTTAGGTTGTTGTTATCAAGTCTCCACTTGGATCTGCAAGAAGAGAATAGGGAAAGTGTCCCCTACCTGTACCAAAGTAACTTCAAGATGAAGAAGCACATGTTTAGCGTTGGACGATACACTCAACGTGGCTTTTGGGCAACCAACCATTTTAACAGTCTTCATACTATTTTTCCCCAGACTATATCTTATCAAACAAAAAAACGCAAGTATTCAAGAATCTGTGAAGCTGAAATCAGGGCCCAGAAGCGAGCAACTATCTAGAGGCCCAGATTTTAACAATTGGTGCTCTCTACAGGGGGTAATTGAGTTGTCAAAAGCCAATTAAAGCCATATGTCTTATAAGGATGAGCTTTTGAAGCTCTTGATGGAATTACAGGCTGTCAATCATAATGTGCTTAGCTTGGCATCTCAAGCTGATGCCTATACATTAGAGGAACGTGTAATTAAGGCGAAAGAGCTTATCAAACAAGTTGGAACTGTGAATAAAGACCTGTGTGGAAAAGCTGCTTTTTGAAGTGGAAAGAGGGTGAGCTTATCAAAGAAAGTTTTATTCCAAAAGACCAAATGTGAAGTGGACTTATAATGCATACAGCGGTTTCATGAGGTTATGGAGAAAATGATGAAGCGTATTGAGGAGTTGGAAAATAACAAATGTGATTGTACACAATTTAAGGAAAACGAGGCTGACAAAAACATGTGAAACTCCAATAGGGAAGACCACTCTGCCCCAAAATATGCCTAAATAATTTGCTGGTGTGTCAGAATGATTCCTGAAGCCACTCCTATGGCTACTTGAGTTTTTGGTCAAGAATTTTTTGAGTGGAGCAACCAAGGAATTTTGAATTACACCGAAATTACCCACCTTTCACATGGATAATGCCCTGGCTTTTATTGCCTCTTTGAGATGACCATGTTTGGATATGTGGACCGTCAGAAAGCGGAGACCATAATGAACTGTCTTAGCACTGATTGCAAGAATCTGGTGCTACGCTACCTCAATGGGGACAACTGGACATAAGCTGAAGCAAAATTAGTGATCTTGTTAGGCTTTGGAAGTACTACACGGATGGCAAATTTGAAAACAAAAGCTCATGGTTATACAATTATGCAAGGACAAAACCCTAGCTAGAATTGCCAACCAGTTTAACCAAGAATCCCAGACCTTGACAGGGGAAAAAGTGCTTACTGACTTTAATAAATGCATAGCCATGCAGGTGGCACTTCAGCCCTACCACAAATTGCATTTGATTATGGAAGCAGCACTAGTAACTAAAATAACAATCTCACAGATGGTGGATCATCTGAAGATATTGGGAGCAGATTTTGATATGACCAATCAATTTTATGATGAAATTACAACTGAGGACGATCAAAGTATGGTGAAATTAGAAGATGACGCTTTAGAGAGCATTGAAAAAACATTAGTCAGCAGAATCAAGTCATAATGAGGAAAAATCCCAATGGATCCAAGTGGAAGGATAAATCAACAAGCCACTATTGAAAAAGTAGAGAAACAGGACAAAATGCCACCCAAAATTTGGAGAATAATAACGACAATTTATGAACGTTGTGATTCCTCAAGTGGAGGATGAAACTGCACAAAATTTGGGGAAATACCTTGCAGTCTAGATGTGGAACTATCTAGCACTGCAAAAGAACCTGTTCCGCCAGAATCTACTTGTATTACTGTGATTGGCAGGGCCATCTTGGGTTGCAACTAGGTCTGCCATGAGAAGTCCCAAGGCATTAGATGAGATCAAAAGAAGAGGTGATTAACCATGAGAATAGTAGATGAAGTCATTCAATCTTAAATTAGTAAACCAATGAGAAAGGAAAGGATTGCCAAAAAGTATAACCAGATCAAGATGACTTTGATAGAGAAAACCATCACCAAATTAACCTTTCAAGTAGTTGATCATTTATAGATCTATCAACAGATATGTATGAATGTTTGAGTCAATAAATAATGATGAAAAATTTAAAAAAGGAAAAGCGAGTTAGGCAACTATGGATGGTACTGTTTGAATTATCACCAAGTTGGTGCATGATGCCTATACAATCAAGAATATCAAAGATGATTGCATAGTCAATAGAGCCACACAAAATACTTAAGGTATTGAATTTTAAGAAAAAATTATAAATATGTAAAAAAGATAAAAAGATAAAAAGATGCATAAAAAATATAAAAAAATTAAAAAATATAACAAAATCGATTTTATTATTACTCTAGTGGGATGCTCAGGCAATCTTTCCACCTACCAAGCATTTCTGAAGGGAAAGGCAATAACAGGCATGAGTCCCGAGCAATTGGCACGCTCAGGACCTGGTATCACTAGATCAACCAGAATAGCCCATATTAACAAGATGTTAAAACCCATCCTGGAATTGGTGCAGGTTGAATGGCAAGGTAAAATTGGAATCTGTCCTGGGGTTAGTGTCACAGCTAGTGACATATTTCCAGGAATTAATTGCACCTCCAAAGCCAGGTCAAACAAGCCCTTGGGGCAAAGACCAGAACCACTATGGGTCGCTTATGACCTTTCTAATGTCATTGGCAAAAAAATGTTTTGGCTTTGCAGCCAGGCTGAGGAAATCGGCCTATCTGAGGTGAAAACCCAAGCAGGAATCGAACCTATAACCCAGAATTTACAATATATGAGGGTATGTAACTTGGCCAATTTACAAATTTCTTTAATTTTGTTGAAGAACGATGAATTTGTGGCTTATATCGGATTTCAATAACCATTTGGAATCTTCATAAATCAACCTCATATAAAATAAGTCCCATGCTGAGAAAACCTTAGCTTTTCTCAGATACTCTGATAAATCTAATAAAGTCTAGAAATTTTTGGGCAAGTTTCCTATATATTTTTTGTTTTCTTCAACAAAAAAATAATACACCTCTCTGAAGTTCTGTGATGGCTAAAGTCCATTTTTCGCTCTGGTTTGCACCTAATGCTGTATGTGAGCCCTCCACCCACCCCGCCCCTATTCCACTGGCTCCGTCTCCTCCTATTTTTCTGCCTTTTGCCTTAGATTTTATGCCACCCTTCCCAGCTCCCAGGGCCTCTTGTCCCTGATGGATGTAGACAGTTTGTAGTGCGTTTTACTCCACAGATAGTAATAAAACACAATACTGACTGTTGAGGACGTCACTTTGTTTTGTTGGGTCACTTGGTCTTGTTGTATCACCTTTGGCCTGGGTCATTCCCTTCAGCGACCTCCTGCGCTCCAGTTTCTATGACATTATCTGAGAAAAGCCTGGATATTTTTGTGAGTTTCTTCTACTGTTGGGTGTCTAGAGTTAGCCCAATCCTCTTAGAGTTGTCACCCATTGAAGCGGTCCACTGGGCTGGTACTTTTAAATCACTTCTGGCCTTGATTGGTACCTCCTTAAAAGGGTGTGCTGAGGGGGTTGTGCGGTCCCCTCCCTCAAGATGCTCATACAGTGTGCTGTACGTGCCGCTACCAGTCTCACTCTCCACTATTCACACAATTCCAAATTCTAAAAATGAGATCTTCAACAAGTTGTCTTGCATTATGGCCCACCAGAAGTCTCAAGGCAAGGACTTAGCTGACGTCCTTCTTCTCCAGCTGCTGATTCATGAATTTCAGAGGGAGCTCACCAAGTAAATATCCACGGGTGAGAATAATAGATCCCTCCTGGAATCTCTCCCAGCGTTGAAACCTTTGTCAAGCCATGCGAGTACCCCCTGCTACCTTTGAGGACTATAACTCCTTTGTATACCTGTCCCAAAGAGGCCTCACTACATCGCAATACTTGCACCTGTTTCAAGAGCGAGAATCAAGGTTTGATTCTCTTGAACAGGAGAAAATGGCCCTATTCATAAAAGTCCCTAGATAATACTAGTGCTGCTCATAGCATATTGGATTTCCCTCCCCCTCCTTATCTGGGAAGTGCTCCATCCTTGCATCCCTGTTGTCTATCAGCCTCTGTGCCACCAAGCCTTATTGTAACGCTGAACTTCAGATCTTAGAACTTGACAACTCCATCACTGTGAAGCACCAACATGTTTCCGATCCTGTGCTGACATATCCAGCTAAGACACTGACCATTATGGACACTTCTAACCTAATTCTAGAATGCCCTTCTTCTGTACTATCCCAGTACTGCTTGGAACCAGCAGTGAGCTCACCGGAAGGTGAGACTGAAACCTCCGTCATAGGTGGGGGTCCCCTCACTACTGGCCCTGCACCGCCACGCTCCACAGAGTACCCCTCTCTTTTATCCTCAAAAATAGAGGGGTTTAGTAAGTCTATCTAATTGATTCAGAGAATTCCTTTTCCATAGCCATGGACCCGCCGTTGCCATTTTGGAACCTATGTCTTCTGTCCAACCTGTCATCCTGTTGGCCTAGTTGGACAACTCTTTACTATCACTCCAGAGTTATATCTCATGGCGGATTCTATACAGAAATGAGTAGAGATTGATGAGAAAATAATTGAAGAAGAGCTAGATATGGCTGACCCCACCAAAAGCTTGGCTGTCCTGACTGGTGTAGGTTTGTGTGATAAAGATCTTCCTCCCGCTGAACATAGATCATTAAGCTACCCAACACCATTTAAGTACTGTGGACAATTTACTGGCAATATGAAGTTATACAGTGAAATTTTTTAGGAGATAATCTCACCCATACTTCGCCCTCTGGGCTTGGAGCCATCCTATCCTCCATTGTCTCTGAGGGAAATATACCCCCTCCGCTTAATTCTTATTTATGGCTATTTATTTTCTGAAGGGAAGATCTTTCAAGCGCTCACTTTGGTGGACGCTGGCGCAACTGAAAAATTCATAAGCCAAGAGTTGATGGAGGTCCTGGAGCTGCCCCTGGGAGTTGGTCAGTTTGTGAAGGGTGGTGCATCTCAAACCATTCCAAGTTATCGTGTGTTAACACCTGCTTCTTTCATTGCAGGTGATGGTTACTTTATTGAGAGCTTCTCCTCGATAAAAAATCCTATAACACATTATTTTGGGTTGGCTGGTGGCACCAATTTGACATCGTCACTAACCTCCTGGACTCTACCACGCACGCATAATTCTCTGGTGGAATCACGGTTACCATCCTTTGCTTAGATGAGAGCGCCATGGTGCTCCCAGGAAGGTGGGGGCCCTCTCCTAAGGTGGGCCTAGCCTCTATATAACATACTGGTGCCCTTTGACCAACACTTACTCTGCTAGAATGCATCCGTGAATATGCTTATCTGATTAATCCCACAAAGGCCTGCCTACTCCCTGAGCACACCAAGTTTGACTTTTGAGCTTAAGGTGACTGTGGACCTCGTCAAGATATTCTCTAATTTAACCTTAGTCTTTGAAGGAGGAGGCTACCTTGGACGCCTGGGTAGACGACATTCTCTCTAAGGGGAAAATCTTTAAGAAATCATCACAGATGTACTCTTCCATCCTGTTTGTAAAGAAGTCTGATGGCTCAAATAGTACCTGCGTTGCTTATGGCAATCTGAACAATGTAACAGTGCCTGATCCCATACGCTCTCTGGAGCAACAGATTTCCTGCTACGTGGAGAAGGCTAGGGTGATCAGGATCGTGACTTCCTCAACTTTTTCAACCATATCCGCATTAAAGAAGGCCAAGAGTGGTTGACCGCTTTTTGTACTCAGAAAGGTATCTAACAGTTCAGGGATATGTCGTTTGGTTAAAGAACGCCCCCGCCTGCTTTCAGAGGCTCATTGATGCTGTCTTGGGAACCTTATAAAGCACTTGTGCAATTGAATACATGGACGACATACTGGTATTCGCCCCATATGCTGAATCTCATGACGGCAACATGTGTCTGTCATGGAGTGACTTTCACAGGCGTACCCTACAATCAAGGATAGCAATTGCGAGTTCTTCCAACCTAAGGCTGAGTTCTTAGGAAACATAATTTTCTCCCAAGGCCACATGATTGCCCCAGATAAGGAAGCAGCTATCCGAAATTGGGATACTCCCTCATCTCTCATGGATTTACGCAGCTTCCTAGGGACATGTAACTTCCTCAAAAAGTTCACCCCAGGCTCTTAGAAGTTGCTGCCCCTCTCTACACCGCTTCAGAGAAGAAGTTTTCAGTTGGACCAATTAATGCAACTCTGCATTCCACGCCGTCAAGTCCATACTATTGTACAGCCCAGTGTTGGTTCATGCAGACCCCAGCCATCCTTTTATCATCTCCACTGATGCTTCCAACTTTGTGGTGGGAGCTGCTCTTCTGCAAGTAGGGAATGATGGAGTGGAACGGCCTGTTGCTTACTTTTCTAAGAAAATGACCCTAGTACAGCTTATCTATGCAATATATGATGATAAACTCCTTGAAGTTGTTAAAACAGTACAACACTGGCGCCACCATTTTCATGGGTCTAAGTGGCCGTTTACTATCCTTACTGATCACAAGGCGTTGCTGTACTACTGCGCTCCCCAGAAACTATCCCCTTGCCAGTCCAAGTGGTTGAAAAACCTGTCAGTGTTTGACTTCCAATATGACTTCATTAAGGGCACCCAGAACATGTTACTTGATGCTCTATCCCGGAACTCTGCCCTAGCCCCTGACCCAGCACTAGTGACGCTCACAATACCCAGTTGTTAATTAAGATGGAACAGGTGAACGAGTGCTCAAAGTCTAACCCCCGCTCTGCTTATGATGGAACCTTTGGAAGGGGACGCTGACACCTCTGCTCGCTTTAGGTTGTCCCAACCTCTGTCAGCTGACTATGATAAGACTAAGCAGGTCTGCAATAGAAATGGCGAACCCTTAGACAAAGGAAGCCAGTTGATGGGTCATCTTTTATCAAGGCAAGTGGTGAGTACCGCCTGGACCCCTGCTTGAGGAAGTGATCTGTGAAGCTCATAACTCTCCAACTACTGGCCACACTGGAAAGGACAAGACGCATGAGCTGGTCCACCGCTCCAACAGTTGGAAGGGTATTGCCACAGATGTGTCAAAATTCACAAAGTACTGCTTGTCATGTAACCAGTCAAAGCTGAGCCACCCAAAGATTGCTAGATTGCTTGTTCCCTTCCAAGCTGCTGAGAGTCCTTTGTCATCAGTGTCTATCAGTTTTATTGTGGAACTTCCCTTGTGTAACGATTGATATTAAACCATTCGTTACATTTTGATTTAGTTTCAGCTTTTCTGAGTCCGAATTGATTCGTTTAAAAAAATTTTGGTGTTTTTCAGTTTTAGGCGCTGGGTTGTGCCTCGCCTTAATTATTGATTAGGCTCTTGCAAGCCTAATCAACGGTTTGGGCGAGGCCCCAGAAGGGCAACATTTAAGGTAAAGCCCGCACAATTCTGAACTTCATTCAGAATTCTCTCTTGTTTCCCACTCTTGCGTGAGTTTCTCTGGTGGCCTCAGGGCCGCCCTTACCTTATCTTACCTGATGATCAGCGCTCATACAGTTTTTATTGCATTAATAAAAACCTGAAATTTTAGGACTTGATTTCCTTTAAGGATCTTGTATTTTACTTGGTGTGTTTGCGGCATTAGATTATCAAAATCCTGTTCATCCATGAATCTTTATTTGATGATAGTAAAATAAGATTAATTCTGGGGTTTGCAACCTCACATCCTTATCTCACCTTTGCCTTTCTTCGAATTTCCCTAATTCCGAGGTTTACTACCTCAAGATTCCAGCTCACACTGGGCATTCAGTATCAATTGCTTCTAACTAAGTTAAGGTGGCGATTGGAAACTGGGACGTTTCCAGCCATAACAAATGGGTTCACTGGGCACCTTATCTCTTCTAATTCCTAATGGGGTAATGTTCATGGTCCAGTCATAGAGATTGAGCCTCAATGCTTGCTTTATCCTTTTTAATTAAAACAAAAAAGATCCCATTTCCTGAAAAATTACCTAGGGCGTAATTTTATATGCCTCGCAGGTAGTTTAATGGTGAGGAAAAAATTGATTTACTGAATATATAGGGAGACTTGGGATGAAACTCATGTAAGCTTTCACCTTATCTCTACAACTTGGGCAATCTTGGATCTCATTAGGCTGTTATTATAGATGGGTAACCTTTCCACGTGAATAGGTACTGAACCAATTGTGAGTTTGCCTTGAGGCTAGGATCACATCATCATCAGCCTTCTCCAAGTATCAACAACAATAGCCTCTTGATGTTTTGATTTTTGCACCTCTGAGGGTTGAAAGATGTGTGTTGTGTAATAGATTATGGTAATCTTAATGCGCTGGGTGTATTTATTAAAAACATCTTTACCTAGATTCTTACCAATCTCATAGGGACCTGAAAGTCTGTTTGTCAGCTTATTTGAAGGGACTTTCATATTGAGTTTGCTTGTATACAGCATGACAAGAGATTGAAATGAAATATTATAGCCTGGGTGATATTATAAGTCAGCAAGGTTTTTTGCAATTCTCAATAGCTTATAGCAGATGCTCCCAAATAAAATCTTAATATCATAGATCTTGCTATGTGCTCTTCTGCAGTGGGAACCACTGAGGACAGGTGAGGTCCAACCTGGAAGGAGGGAGTATAAGCCAAGTTACCTTAAAAGAGATAGCTCCAGTGGAGTAGTGGGAGACAAAGTTATATATGAAATTTAGTATGAGAGGTTTGTATCCAAGATATCCTTAGGAGGCGGATGCATAACAACTCATAAACTACTAAAAAGACTTGGTTATATATCTCGGTTTAACTGTCTCATTGAGCGTTGTATACATTGGATTTTAAGGGTTTAATACTAAGGAACTACAGGAGTGCATCTTTTAACTTGGTGTTTAACTGAGGATCGCGAACACTTACAATTCCTTTGAGATGCTAAAGATTGAGAGCAAATGTGGAATGAACAGCGCTATAGTCTCGCCATGGTTATAGTTGTGTGGCAAGGGGATAACCAATATAAGCTTAGTTAACTGATCCATGACCACCATAATTGCGCTAAACATTTTGGGGAGAGTTCTTCATTAAAATATTAAGAGACTGAAGTTCAGGTGTCTACTGCCTGTAGCAAAGGGTAGATGAATCCCTTTAAGCCAGTTTGGTCTGATTTAGAGCGAGCGCATGTGACAATTTTCATTTCAATACATAAGTGGAGAAACTGGGACAATTTTAAGTCTTCTTTATAAATTCCGCTTTATTCTTGGGAATTGGACAAAAAACTGCAAGAGGAACATGATGCGCCTTACTCTCTTTCTGCTAAGCATCACTTTTCGAAAATCAATTCAGCCTGAAATTTAGCTCCACTAAAGAGATTTACGAAAACTATTAGCAAATATGGCGGGAAACCCCGCAAAAGAACCCGCAGGCTATGCCAAACGAGCCAGCACCACCCCCAAACGAAGCAACCCTCGGTTACCCACCTCAGGGTCAACCAGAATCACCCGCTCTCAAGCAGCAGCCATGAAAGCAGGCACCACCCCCAACCTGGAGCTAATTCAACTAGCGCCAGTTCACCTGATCGCACTTCTGCAACCTGCACGCCTAAAAGCTCTGTGTGCGCTGCCTCCCATCAACCCACTGGGCCCCCTCCAACCAAGGAGGCCATCACCCACGCTGTTTTAATGGCGTCTGCTCAGTTGAATGCAACTCAGCACATCCAGGAATTCACCTCCCCCATTGTGTCAGCTAATTATGCCCCATCTATTATTGCTGACGCCGTGTTTCTGGCTCCCTCCATGAGGGGCGATACCCAGCTACCTGGCCCCCAAACCCTCAGATGTAAGGTTGGATTAGCTGCACATTCTGGTTCACTAAGCACCAAATTGGGACAATTTACTCTTCCCAATGAGGATTCAAATGTTTCGGATTTTGGAACTTCACACCAGTTCCAATCTCACCCGTCCCATTTAAACCCCGTAATTGGCACTTCTAAAGTCAGCACTTTATCTCCATTTGCTGAAAACGACCAATTCACCAATCAGCCAGTGAGTTTTGCCCACGAAATCACAGCAAATACTCGGGCTGAATTTACCCAAATAGATTGGGATGTTGATAAAACATCGCCCTCCTCCCAATTGGCTGGAGTTAGTTTCTAATCTGGATGGTCCTCCCCAATTTAGCGAGGCCCAACAATCCGCCCCTCAATTTACTATGACTCCAGCAACTGCTGTAACATTCCAGCAACAAGGGAACTCCGCAAACTTGTTCAAACCACCAGCTCACACTCAACCTGCGATTGCAGCCCAAAGCAAACACAAATGTACCAAAGGAGCCACTGGGGCGTGGCAAAAACCTCTCGCACCAACGCTACCCAAAGCTGATCCCCGTGAAGTGGCGTTTATTGATGATGTTAAGAAGAAATGGGCCGAAATTAGAGCGCAAAAAGCTCTACCTCGCTCAACCCTGTCCCACACAATTCGCCTTTATTATGGGCATAACCCTGTTGAATTCTATACAGAGGATTACTTCTCATACTTTGCAGCGATTGCGGAGACATTCCCAATTAACACCACCATCCATTAATCAGTGGAGGGCCACTACATCGACGTGGGCTTCACTGAAGCTGCCCTTGCTGACCATGCTGCCACCCTCCAGATCAATATTCCACGTGGATCTCTTCGCATCTCCCGCACACGCTCTCACCTGGAGAAAATTTCATAAGTTACTTTTTCCAACCTACCAACGACTGTTGATCCTGAGTCTCTTAAACTGGCGCTCCATCGTGGTTTAATGGAGTTTAAGTCTGTTCTTCCAGTGGATTTTAGCGTCCCCTCTTACTATGCTCCCACTCAAAGAGCTCGCACTGCTAGGGCGTCGTTCATCCCCTCCCCTACTGTATCCCACAACATTGAGGTTATTCCTCATGTGGCGGTAGTTGGGGCATGCCCTGTGATCTTTTTTGTCGAACCTGATCAGGCGCACACCCGGTGTTCATGGTGTAACGCCCTTGGACACTTGTATAGTGGCTGCACAGCCAAAACAAGCCCTCTTAGCCACCACCCAGGGGCCTAAACCAGGCCAAAAACGATTCCACGTGGCCGCAGCAGCAATTCCACAACCTACACAATGGGTTCCCGTTCAAGACCTGTCCCCTGAGGCCTTACACCTAGCAGTTGAAACAGCTAACCCCACTATTGGTATGGGATACCTTCGCGCTCATGTCCCCTTCCAGTGGGCACCCCCTCCAATCTCCCAGAGTCAACTACCTCTCTCACCAAGTGCAAGGCATCTCCCACAGGCTGCCCCTCGTCAGCCACCCCCACTCAGGGCTCCGCGGCACCCCCACCAACCTCCACCAGCGATTTATCGCATCAACCCTCAGCTCCCAATGGAGCTATGCCCACCAGCATGGACTGGCAACCCGCGGCCTGCAGTAGAAGTGCCACCTCAAAGAGTCCTACCCCAACCCCACAGTCCATTTCGCGCGGATCCTTTGCAGTGTTGGAGGAAGTGAATATGGACTCAGACTCATCAAATGGGGACACCGCGGAGGTCACCATTGAGCACCCTCAGGTCCTTCCCCTGCAACGGAGCGGGGGCAGCATCCTAGGCTGGCTTACTGGGTCCTCCGCCCCCCCCACCCTCTCCTTCCCCTCAGAACCCTCGACGCTCCTCACGGATTGCAGCTAATAGTCAAGCTAAAGGACTCAAAACTAGCCGCCTCACAGCAGCAGGTTTAAGCGCTGGCAACCCCCAGGACATGGAGGGGAACAGCTATGAGTCCCCATGGCAGCACCCTGGCCCTGCAATCCATCAACGCAAATGGGTTGCGGGACTTTATGTGGAGAGCCCGCCTCCTCCGAAACTTCAGGTCAGCACAAATTGACATCGCTGCTGTCCAGGAGCCCCATATCCTCCCCCACGATCAATCTTCATGGAATGAAAAGTTTGGAGGCAACTCCTTCTGGACAAACCATGCCGCCCTTATTGTTTTGAATCCCCAGGTTAAAACCCATTCTTTTTCACAATATCTAGGTGGCCGCCTCATACTGACCAAACTCACCACTCCTGACTTCTCCTTCTTCGCTGCAAGCATCTACCTGCCTAATGCAGGTCAGGAGCAAAATCGGCTCTTGGAAGAGCTCGTCCAACTCAATCTCCCACGGAATACAGTCCTCTTAGGAGATTTCAACACAACCATAAGTCGCGTCCGTGACTCTTACCCCCCTGCAGCAAAGGAACGCCCTGGATCAAGTCGCCTCCAGGATTTCCTTCGCCTGAGTGGCTTTATAGATGTGCTTCCACCCTCCGCGTCTGGCCTAGGTTGCATGACTAGGATCCAGTATGATGGAGGAGCTTTCCAGTCAGCGTCACGCATAGATATGGCACTGATTGGCCCCCTGCTAATTGGCCGCGTCTCCTCTCCCATCTCTCGTGACAACCATCTGAGTGATCGCAGGTCACTCACCGTTGTCCTCACCACCACACTTAGACCGTCGCGTAGGTTCTGGCCTAGGGTTGCCCCAGCTCTTCTCAACAACCCCTTCACTAAGGAGAAGCTGTCTATGACCATCCGGGAGACTCTCACCTCCCCCCACCCCACCAGCTTGACCACAAGGCTAGATGGGCGGTGACCAAGGAGGGCATCACCCGCGTTGCTTACAACTGTGCCAAAGCCCAGATGACTGCAGCTCGCGCCAGAGTCAAAAGGGCGGAAGCCAGAATCAGACATCTGGAGCGAAACTGCCAGCCTTCGCTCTCTCCCAGATGGTTGGAAGACTGGGAAGCGGCGCAGGAAGCACTCCGCTTGGAGCTCACACGGCAGGAAGAACGGGCAGCAAACTTTACAACATCTCGTTACTATGCTCAATGGGAACGCCCAACCCGCTTCTTCTTTCAGAAACAGAAGTCCGGTCAACAGCGCAGGATATTACTGCACTGAAGATTAACACTACAACCACTTCAGATAAGGAGGAAATCACACAGGAACTACACCGCTTCTACTCCAGCCTCTTCCATGCCACCCAGGTGGAACCATCGGACATCCAAGACTTCCTGTGGCGGGCTCCAGAGCCGCCCATTGACCCACGGGCTGATGAGGCTCTACTGGCGCCTATTTCCATCCAGGAGGTGATGGAAACCCTTCTGAAATCCCCACGGCTTAAAGCCCCAGGCCCAGATGGAATACCCTTCGGGGTGTACCTTCTGGAACCTGCAGTGATCGCCAGAACCCTCCGCGACCTCTTCGCTGCACTCTTGGTGAATGGTGTGGTCCTCCCCGACTCCAGAGGCTCAATCAAGACCCTCATTCACAAGAAGTCAGACCGTGAGAACCTGGCGAACTGGCGCCCCATAGCGTTGATCAACACAGACCACAAGCTCTTCACGAAGCTTCTGGCCAACCGCATCACCAAACGGGTGTCACCTCGCCTCTCCCCATCCCAGCACGGTTTTATTCCGGGGAGGTCGTTATGGGACAACTATAATGACCTTCACGTGACTTTGACTGCTAACTCTCGTAAGGTGAATGGCTTTGTAGCTCTCCTGGATATGGAGAAAACATATGATCGGGTAGCCTGGAAGTATATTGATGCTTCCCTGGCCCGCTTCCATCTCCCACCCGCATCTAGGCGCTGGATATCAGCGCTCTATGACCAGATCCACACCAAAGTCCTGGCGCTAATGGGTTTTACAGTGGCAGTACCAGTTGGACAAGGTCTCCGGCAACGGGACCCCCTGAGCCCTGTCCTTTTTAACATCACCCTTGACCCCCTCTTGGCCTCCTTACAGGACAAGCTAACAGGATTCTGGTCCCAGGTAAATCCCCCACACGCACCATGGCATTTGCAGATGACACTGCCATTGCATTTGGCTGCCCTGGGGGATGTTGCCCTCGCTGCTGTGACCATTGAGAGGTACACCAAGGCGTCCAACGCCATAGTCAACACCTCCAAGACAACAGTTGTACAGGTCGGCTCCCCCACCTTTCCCCCACCATTTTGTATTGAACCTGAGCGCGGTACCTTCCGTCACCTGGGCGTTCTCACCAACCAACAAGGAATTGCGCTAAAAGACAATGAGGACTAGCTCCTCGCAGCAGTTAACTCCAGGATTGCCAGCTGGAACCGGCGACACATCACCCCCCAGGGTTGAGTTCTGATGGCCAATGTGTTCCTCCTCTCCAAAGTCTGGTTCCTAGCGCACGTCTGCCCATTCACAGATGCCTTTTATACGCGGCTCAATGTACTCCTCCGCTGTTGGATCTGGGGCTCAAACCATCCACCAATTGCCCTCTCAACCATTGCCCGACCCTGCAATGAAGGGGGCCTAGGTCTTCTAGACACGCGATCCCACGCCACCACAATCTTCCTGAAGTTCCTATGCCCGATTGTCTGCTGGGACGCGACCCCATGCCCCAATGGGCGCCCGCCCTCCGCCAGTTAGTGTCAGCAGCTCTGGGTCTTCCTAGAGCATCTCTGACCTCATTAGGGGAGTGGCTCACAAACCACCCAGGCCATCGCCTAAAACCATCCCCATCCCCCTACTGGAACCAGGCTCTCCTTGCCCTGAAACGAGTAGGCGCGCGGATCCACCATGCCTTACCATACAGAAGGTAAGGCCCTGGCCTCAGCCCCCGTCGCCATGCAATTGTGCACAATGGACAAGTTGTCACAACTCGCCTCAACCCCCAAGATCGTCCTCCCATCCGCCCAAGACTCCTTGAGCTCCTCCCTCCCTCCGTGAGATTTGACCTTAAGGAATTGTGGAAGGACGTCTATCACCCCATCCTGTCAGAAAAGGTGTCCAACACCTTATGGAGGGTGCTCCACTGTTCATACAGGACAGGGGACTGGACTGGCCCTACCTTCCAGCATCGAAGCTGCCCCCGCTGTGTGGAGCCTATTGACTCCCACCTCCATCGTTTTTTCACCTGTCCAGGTGTCGCCGCATTTTGGCCAAAGGCCCGCGCGCTCCTCCATGCTCAGCCCTGGTCTGGACACCCTGTGCAAGACCTCATGTTTGAGCAGACATTGCCTGGTTGCCACTGACCCCTCCGTGTCCTCGCCTATGCCATAGCCATCTGGACAATCCATAACTCCTTCCTTTGTGCTGCCTTTGACCAGCAGGTGTGGACCCTTCCACACATGATCACCCACTTTCAGGTACACTTTGGATGGCCCTGAAGGTCTGCGCTATGTCGCCAACCCTCCCCCGCTCAGTTGTCACTGCAGCACGGCTCTGGCGCGCAAACCCCCTCCCTTTCTCGATGCCTCCTCCCTCCCCTTCCCTCGCCTCAGGCTCTTAGGAGCCCAGGCGTAATTCAATAAACATCGATGAATCCCCCCTTGGGTTGGGACCATCTAGTACTAAAAAAACATGATGCGCCTTAATCACATGAGTATGCATAAAGGGGGACCCAGGTCCTATCCCAAAATAAGTTTTTCCCATCCTTCAAGAATATAGGGGGTGTTTGTGGTGCTCAGATTCGATGTCCTCATGTAGCTCAATCCACTAAGGGAAGCACAATTGGGTGACCAAGACGCAAGAAAGAGTGGGTGCATCTAGGGGTAGATTAAAGAAGATACTGTGAGCGGAGCTAGTGTGAGCACCTTAGTGGAGGCACAACAGTAGTGAGTTTTGAGAATATTTCGACATACTGGTGGTCATAGAGAGATTTTTGCTTAATCTCTCAAGTAGGACGTTCAGTGTCCCTTTAATTGCTCATACTTGAATTGGATGTAGGACTTCTGTTTTTTTTTGTTTCAAAGATGTTATTCCCAAGAAGCCCAATTTTCAACACATGCTTTAAGTCTAAGACTTTTGCAATTATCATTTAGGTGGCCAAGTCTCGATTAAGTACTAGTAAGTAGAGTATACATCCTGTGGTAACGAGTGAAGGGACTTATTGATCTAAAGTCTCAAAAGGTAGATTTAAATAAAAGGCTTAATTTGTTGGAAGATAGCTTTGGGGTCTTTATATGTTACACCTGACAATACAATCCTGATATATGAAAAATAACGATATATTATCAGAAAGGGCTATCTGAATAGAGACTCTTATAAGATACCGTTTCTGGGTTTATGAATGTCTATGTAGCCTAAATTTATATGCGAGAAATGCGCTCTGAATAACATGTTAAAATGAGATATTGTGTTATTTAAGTCGTTTTTGGGCTGATTCTAGCTTTGTATCCTTTTGGGCACTGTTTAGTTTGTAGCCTTGTGAGTTATCCAATGGAATTTTTGCCTCATGTACCAATGTTTTTTTGTTTTGGCTGATTAAAATGCTCTCCCAGAGAAATTAGGCCTTGAGATAAAAAATAGTAAAAAAGTTAGGTACCAGGTAAAATATTGCTACTAATCAATTAATCCATAATGTAATTTTTGTGTCTTCTTTAAAACTTGAGTAAGTTTTTTGATGATTCTCTAAAAAGTTTCGTTTGATCAATATTTTCTATTATTCCTGATACCCTAGTATCCAACATCACCTTCTTCAAGACTACTAGCAGGGGGAGTACCAACATATGAATGGTTATGTATGTAATCAATAGTAACTCCAGATTTTACAAACTTAATATATTTCCATATTTAAATTGTATTCTATAACTTTTGATCCTTCCTAGATGGAATCCAACTTTTTCCATGTGGTCTTATGCAGATGTGGTAGCACAAGACATAGTAAAAATCTCAAAAGCGGGTAAAAGTTGGCGTGTTGTATTTGCTGACTGGCATTCTCTTTTAACCATTGTCTAGATTTTTCATTATTTAATACTGAAATTAATAATAATTTTGTGCTTAAAACTATACTTCATAAAAGCCCTTAACGTTATCACTGGTAACTTCAGGGGCCAACTAGCTGGGATGCTTAATTCTCTTCCATTAAAAGACTTAAATTGAACATTTTTTATGATGATAGCTTATTTGGTAAGCCATCAAAGTACTCAGGAGGTTTAATCTCAATGTAAAATCGCCAAAAAGCCTTTTTTCTAAATGAGAAGCTAGCATCTCGTTTGCTAATTCTACATTCTCATTTGTTTATGGGTTGTAGGATGCTGATAAGAGTTACTAAGTTACCAAGCTTACTGCTAAGATTTTTACAACACTTGAAGTATTCTTTTTCTCATTATCACATAGGGAGACCTGCAGGCACCCATGCCTAGTAAATATATACTGGTATAGGAAGATGGTGATGGCCTTGGAGGTTTTCGCGGGAATGCCAACTGCTTTGACCTACTTTGTAAAATGATAGATTTTTGCAAGCATAAATCAATTCTCTCCTGTTGATTCGGGAAGAGAACTTACAACCTTTAAACTGATGTTATTGAATAGCTTCTAAGGGTCTTTATTTGATACTTGTACTTAGCATAACGCAGTGCTTGTGTTAACTAGTTATTAAGCATCTAAGACTTTCACTACAAAGTCCAGAATCCTTCATAGTAATATCGATTTTTTTCCATTCATAAGTTTTTATGGCTCCTCCATGTCCTAGGGTATTTCAGGCTTGCAATATAACTAGTACTCTTTCTAAAGGCACAAGTAGGTTAACCAGTCTGTCTTAATTTATTGTATAATAAGCTGTTGAAACCCCTTGTATTTCAAAAGTGTTATTTCACCATTTACTGAATCCTTTTTTGTCTTCAAGAGTTCAGCTTCATGAGTAGATCATGTAATCGTCAACTTTTGTTATCTAAATAGAGTAGATGAATCTGGTCAGCCCATCCACATTCATATTTTGCATCCCTGCTCAATGGATAATATTTATGTTATAGTGCTGAAGTTTGAGAGCTCACTGGGGTAGCCTTCCAGTAGGTGTTTATGCTCTGTAACCACTTAGAGGAAGTGAGGTCCCTAACTACTCTAGAATCTGTACTAAAAAGGAAAGAAAGGAAGTTTTTCGCCATGAGCATACTTCTAGGTTTATTTTCATGGCATTGTAATTGCACTCAGCCTTTAAAAGCGTCATGTTGTATTAGGGCGCCTGGTGCTTGGTGCTTTATCATCCAGTTTTGAGAGAATGGCCCATATGGCTAGATCAAAGGCGTCTGTAAAAAGAATAATGGCTTCATGTAGTATAGATTACAAAGATTGGTCTTCTTTCTGATATCTTCAGAGTTTTTAATATTGGTTTAGTTATACTCCCAATACAAAAGGTGTATATTTGGCAAGTAAGCAAACAAAAGGTGTGGCGAGTTGAGCAAAATTGGGGGATAAACTAATGGTAATAATCCATCATTCCTAAAAACACCTTATATCTCTTAGATTCTTTAAATCAGACATCTTGTGTATTGTTTTGAATTTTTATTAAAAGGGTATTATCCCTTTTTGTGATATGGCATGTTCTAGAATTCCAATTCTTGTTGATAGAAAATACACTTCACAGTCTTAAGTTTGATGTTTTCTATTAAAAAATTACTTTGAAAACTGACTCATGGTGGCCAATACGATAGGTAAAGCTTTTTGAGTATACTATCATATCATCTATATATATGAACATGCAGCTCAGGTTGAGATCATGCAGATGTGGTCCATCGCCCATTTGTATGTAGTGGAGCGTTACATAAACCCTGGGGGAGCCAGGTAGGTTAAAATAATTCTTCCATGCATATTAAGTTGTTTTTTTTGGTCTTCTGGTGATAGAGTCTGTCTGTTATTTGTAGTTAGGTCCATTGCAGAGATAAATCTTGAGCTGGAGAGTCAGGCCATAGCACCATTAATTAGTGGAATGTGATAGATATCCTTCTTTGTAAGGTTGTTTAGCTTACTGTTTTCCAACACTAATCTTTGACCACCATTTTTCTTCTTTATGAGTAACAATGGGGAAGACCCACGGACTCTGGGAGGCACAAGTAGGCCAGCATCCCATAGTTGCTTTAGAGCATCCTTCATGCATTTCTCCTATACCTTCAACTTCCTGCATGACATTTATGAAAATGGCTTGAATCTCCTACTTCAATGCTATGTATCCAGTTCTTCATATAAACATAATCGACATCTAACATATAAAAAACATCTTTTAATCTTAAAGTAACTTGAGTACCTTCTCAAGTTCTCCTGATTTAATTATAATCTTTTAGATGTGGGTCGACCTTGAGACAAATATACCACACCAATTCGCGATAGGGAGTGAAAATATAGGAATGGAGGAAAAACCAATTACTGGGAGTAAAATACTCCCGCGCATGATCAGATAGGGTGGTATTACATTCTATAACTTCAATGATTCGCATGGGTGGACTGAGGCATGGTGTTCAACCCCACATGTATTTCTATATTCCAATAATAGAGTCATTATTTTTTTTCAACAACTAAATTTGAACCTGCATTGTGAGGGGAGATTGTAGGACGCTGTTACCGCTAGTTTAACACCATTTTGCCTGATTTAACTTAACAGATAATTGGACCTGAGGTATAGAAAAAATCAAATTATTGGCGGGTAGGACCATATAAAGTTGAGTACAAATGAGATGTATCTTGTCAATTTCTCCATTTAGAATTAATTGTCATTTCAATCTCCTGATGTTTCTTAGATAAGGTTTCGCAATTTTTCGCGTTTCCAAGTAGTAACTCAAATTGACCACTGATAAACTATGTTGAGGACACCTGGAAATATTCATGGTGAAAGATAGCTGACTATGTCAATGCTATTGATGTGTAATAGGCAGTTTGGGGTATCATCAAGGTTTTGTCGGAGAAATCATTCTTTCTTCTCCTGACTTTATTTTTACTACTCTATGGAATAGAAAGTTATGCCATATTCTGAATCTACTAAACTGGAGACTTTACATGTTTCTTATAGAAAAAGAACAAACGTATAAGTGAAGTAGAAACAGTTTACTCAACCTAACAAGATTCTTTCTTGCTAATTTATATTATCCAGAACAAGGGGAACTTCATATGTGAGGAGAAATAATTCTCTTTCTTTAATTTAATAAATTTTCTCATATAAAGATCATAAATTGCTCTCAAATAAGTATATCATAGTGAATATTATCTATGGCAACTATGGGAGCCAAAAAACTAAACTTGGCAAAACATTTTGTGAGGAGATTATGCACCTATTGCCTTGGTGTCATTTGAACTAGCAGTGTATAATCTTGATTGTAAGAGAGGTCTGGAGCAACTTTGATCTTATTGATGATCTGGATGATATTACGTTGATTGTAAAACACATTGTTTAAATCCTGGTTATTAAGGCAAAAAAGTGCTATTTGCACAGAATTTGACAATTTACCAGGAGTAGAGCATTGTAACTCTCAACTGGTGGTATAAAATTAGAGATTTTTTATCACCACTTAAATATAACTAGGAAACTTTAATACTTAGAAGATATAGATTTTTGTAATAGTTTTATTAGTGGCAGCAACTGATTAAAAGAGAACCCTATTAACTTGTCGCAGCTTAGTATTAAAACAATTTATGGCTTGAAGTGAGAGGGGGAAGAGATTCATTATAGGCTGAGGACAGCCTAATTAGAAGGAACATGTGGTTTTAAACTATCAGAGCTCTTGAGACTCACTTTTCTTCACCTTAACATCAGATAATGGGATGCTAACAGGTAGGATGAACCCGTTGGTCAAAGATTTTTAGTATTTAAACCAATTATAGATGGGAGAATATTTTCACCTAATGTGACCCCCTTCAAGTTTATAAAAGGGGCTGGTTTCCGTTGAGGCGTATAAATTGAATTGAAGATGGGACATATAGGGACCTCAGAATGACTCCCCTAATTCCGCCACAGGTTCAGTGCAACCCTACTACCAACAATAAGAGTATCTTGCTGAGAAGGAAGGATAGAAGGATTACCCTAATTTGAGGGGTTCTGTTGAGAATATACCAGGGTCTTTTGGGAAATCTTAGCCACATTTACCCCCAAACACTCTTCTCACAGAACTGGACATGTAATTGTCTGACACTACCCCTTCAAGTCCTAGGGGGAGAATAAGGGCGCAGGAACTGGCTATGGACCCAATTATTGTAACTCCAGAAGCAAGGGATTTTATGGACTACTCGTCTTTTCACTTAGAAGTGATTACAAAAGGTATTCCCAGATAAACCCAAGTTTTTCACTTCTAGGAGTAAATTAATTGTAATACAGTACCAAGTCTGATACTTGATAGGAAGGAAGAGGAGGCTGGACCTCCATAGCTGCCTGGCCCTCTTTGGTGACAGTCTTTTCCAAAAATGGTCATCGTCTCTGATTGTAAATCAATAATGTTCTGAGCCAACTTCTTAAAGTCTTTCTCAGGGTCAGTCCTACCTTTGAAAATATTTTTGGCCAATAATACTGGCATCACAGGTTTCCGTTTATACAACACATGGAAAGGAGACATCTTAATGATCAGGTGGTAGCTGATGCATCAGGCCATGAGGGCACTGGGTAAGTACTAATTCCAATGAAGGGCTCTGAAGTGGAATTTTATGTAGTGCAGAAACCACGGTCTCATCAACTCTTTCTACGGTACCATTAGTAAAAGGATTATAGGGGGCGGAAAAGAGCTGTTGGGCCCTCATTGAAGTAGCTAGAATATCAAACACTTTTCAAAGTGAAGTTTTACCCAATTGTTGCAGAAAAGGACTTCAGGACATCCATGGCTGGTGAAAATGTTCTGATGGAGAAACGTGGCAGTAGTTTACGCAGTTTGTTAAGGAAGAGCCACAGCTTTAACCCATTTGGTAAAATGATCAATACATACCAAATTTACATCAATTTTCCCAGTAGTATGGGGTAGAGGGACAACCACATCTAAACTATCATGTGTGGAAAGGCTTTTGAGGGGTGGTGGGTTGGTATTGATACTTGGGCTTGAAGCGGTATGCTTTTTAAAGGTCATAAAGGCTTCCAGAACTTCAGTTATGGTCTCCATGATGCCCTCCCAGTATAACTTTCTTTAACCCACCTGTAGGTCTCTCGTACTCAGCCATGCCCATGATAGCGTGAGACTCCAGGATCACAGGTAATCGCTCAATGACCGGATATAGGAAACTAATATACCCGCACTTTCTCTTATAACTTCCCGCTCTTCACCTTGGTGCTGCATGAGTGCCAAGCTAGCATCTTCTGTACTGGTTTTTCTTCATCAGCTCACACTTCAGGAGTCACTAGGAGGTCATGTAACATTTCAGCTTCACTATTATCTAAGTTAAGGACAGGCACCTAAGTCAACCCATTGACATTCATATAAATTGTTCCAGCTCGATGACCAATGGTCATATCATAGTGCTGGAGCTTCAAAGACTAGCGTGCTAACCGCCCAGTGGGATCTTTCATAATCTGTAACCAGTTTAAGGAGTGGTCAATAACTACTCAATGGAATTCTCATATAAAAAGGGTGGTATTAACTCTCAGCGAGCTGGACAGAAAAGCACTCCTTTCAAGTGACGCTGTAAAGCCGCTCAGATTTTTGAAAGCGTCTTTCTGAAGTAGGAACAGGATGATTGATCTTATGCTCATCCTGCTGAGCCAAGATACCACCAATGGCGTAATGAGATGCATCAGTAAATAATATGTAATGCTTGCCATAGTCAAAGTGTTAGAGGAGCAGCCTTTGCTGTAATAGAGTATTCAGAGTCTAAAACGCGGCCTTTTGTTCAACACCCTCCATGAAAAAGGAATGTTCTTAGCCAAGCTGCGGATGATGGGCTTACTAAGCTGGCAAAACTGAAGATCAATTGATGGTATACCCCATCATGCCCAAGATATCTGGATGTTGCGAAGGGTTTTGGTCATAGGCATCTTAGATATAGCTTCAACCTTATCCTGTAGAGGTTGAATCCCTTCTTGAGAGATAGCGTGACCAAGAAAACTAAGCTTCTTCTGAAAAAAGTACTTTTGGAGGACTTTATTTTGATGTTTAAGCCCGCAAGCGTTGAAACACTTCCCTTAGGTGCGTGAGGTGCTCATTGAAAGTATTGGAGAAAACCGTGATGTCATTGAGATAGACAACCACACGGCTCAGCTTGAGATCCTGGAGAATGTGATAATAGTCCAAATTTTAGTTGCAGGCGCATTGCACAACCCTGAGGTAGCCGGGTGGGTTGTAACAGGCTTTTTCTGAAGTCAAGGGCACATTTCTCCAGGTCATGTGGAGAATGTTATTTGCTAATACCCTCCAGCTGAGTTCGTGGCAGAAAAGAACTTGGATCCAGAGAGTTGGTCCAGAGCGTTGTTAATATGGGAGATAAGATATCTATCCTTCTCTGTGAGGTTGTTCAGTTTGTGGTAGCCCATAACTACCCAATGACCTTCATTTTTCTTCTTTATCAGTAAAAGAGGGGACGACCAAGGGCTTTGGAAAAAACCAGCAACCCAGCGTCCAGCAACAGCTTGAGCTCCTTCCGCATCTGTAGCTCCTCAACTTTTGATTTGCAGTAGGGTTTGGATCAAATGGGACAACATCACTACGTCAATGGTATTAATAAAGCCCCTCATGTGCCCATAGTCAGTATCCAATTTGGCGAAATTGTAGCTAATGGACTCAAGAAGAGTGTGGACTTATTCGAGCTCAGTTGTGGTTAGTTCATCAGAGATATGGAAGGTAGACAGAGTACATAACTATTAGTCAGTGGGTAAGCCCTTAACTGCCATAGACCCAATACAGTGAGCTTGCTTAAAATCCTCAATGGGAATCAGAAGGCCTCTTCCGATCTCCTGATGCTTTTTTATGACCATGTCCTGCTTGGTGAGATTCCCCAGCAGAAGATTAATAGGTCGGTGATAGGTTGGGTCTATCATGCCTGGAAAAACTCTGGACTCTATTGGACTGACCCTTCAATTCTGATTAGGTGCAATGGACAGTTGTGGTAATTTCTCAGGCAATATTAGTGTCAATCACCCTTTGGTCACCCGCCTTAATTAAAACCTCATGCAGAAGCATAAAACTGAATACCCTTGAGGCGTCCACTTATTCAGCTAGCTTCTTTGTATTCCACCTTGACGTTATGTATTGTAGGGATAAAGCATAGAAGGATAACTCAACTGTGCAATATTGTTCTTTCTTACTAAGCTCATTGTTAGCCAAAATCAGGGAAACCTCGTAGTTTACTAAGGGAGAAATAACCCTGCTTCCAAATTAATAATACCATCATACTTGAGCATAATTTGGGTGCCAATAAGTAGATAATAGGTATTTTAAATCAAGGCCACAGCTGGGGCTGACAAGCTGAGCTCTCAAATCGGATAAGCAGAGAAGATTATGCCCCAATAGCGCAAGTTCTGGAAAGACCAGCAGTGCCAAACTCTTAGGTGTAGTTAAGGTCAGGGCTAGCTTGATTTTTTAATGAGTTAAGATGACACAACGTACACTGTGAATCCAATGTTCAGGATAGCCATAGTCTGTACTCCATTAACGACGAACTCCACCTTGGTTAAGGTTCCATTCAGGTTGGGAGAAAGAGCTAGGACCTCCTTTAGATGGAGAGTAGAAGTAAGTTTTTTGATAGTTCATAGTATCTCTTGTAAAAGGCTGCAGGGTATGGACATACTGAGTGGATCAGATCAGCGTAGCAATGAGCTGGTCCGCGTCACTGGCAGTGTCAATAACCTTAAGCCCATCAGAACTTGATGAATATAAGTATGGCGGGATATCCTAGCCATGTATACTCTTTCTGGGTTAAATCTGTCAGGTACCTCCACTTCAATTGGGGCTCTTAGGACATAATAGCTGTTATCTTCACAACCACCTTTAGGTTCATTGTAAAGGGGTTATCAGCTCATGTCATGGAGACCATTATACGCGAGGCAGAGTCAGGACTTCCCTTGTTGCAGGAGAGGCCCTTGGGCGCTCATCTACCCTATCAACTTTTGGAGGAGGCGATGTAAGTTACACGCTTTACATTTGGTCTTTGAAGTAGAGGGTTTTTGGCTGCCTCATGGCCGAAGGTTTTGAACTAGAGATGGTTTAAAGAAAAGTCAAGGGAGTTAGAGATATCGTTTTGGAGAGATGTGACGATTGAAACACTTGGGAAGCCTTTCTGGAAACAGAGGAGAGCAAGGAAAAGGGATGACTGCCTTCATCTGCTGGCCTTTTGGAGCTGAAGATAGAGGGGAGCACTGCCCCGTCACTGCCAGTATCCTCTGGCTATCCATAGTGGTAGAGGAGGATCTCGTTGCTAGAGCTCCGCGGGAGCAGGTTTTCAGAGGTAGATAGACATAGAAGAGGCTAGAGGGTCAAAGTAGATTATTGCCTCAGAGCTCCTTGCGTAGGGTTAAGTTCATAGATGTCAGCAACCGCTAGAAAGTATCCTTGATATAACGTACATTTAAGAAGAAGCACTTGACTGAAAAGATATGCATCGCCAAGGAGGGATGGGGCGCCAATCCAGCCAAAATAGCAGTAATAGCATCGTCTAGTTGTAATCTTTGCAAGCAATAAAGGATGGGCTTCACTATAAAATCGCTCAACAAAAGTAGTATGATTCTCCTTTTTGCAGGGTAAGGAGCATATATGCCTGTTTTTTTCTTTGCAACAACTTTGTGAAGCCAAATTTTTCAATGAGCGCCAGCTTAACCTCCGCCCAGGTGCTAAGGGTGGCCATGTGCAGAACAATTATCTCCTGATCCACACGACTCAAGCAGGGAAGGCTGTACTTGGTTTTCTGAAGAGCAGTTTCTCCTTCCATAGCAGATTCATAAAAAATATAAAGGAGGCAATAGTGACCTCACCCGGGGTAAATTTTTTCTAAAAGGGGGTTTATATTAAGTAGGGGAGTCCCCATGAGGGCCTTGAAAAGAGGGCCTGTTATAAAATTAAGAAACTGATGATATATTCCTAAGGTTATCACAAGTGAATCTAACTGAGCAACGGACGGTTGATATGGAGATTACCAGTCCTCAAGACAAACGTATTAAACTTAACAACATATCAAGCTATTGCTTTGGTGACACCACTTATATAAAGTTTAATAATTGTATCAGATTCCTATCGCTAACTTTCTCTGCTTCCTACCAACAAACCTCCTCTCTCTAGATTTCTTGTCACGATATATACACACGACTTTAGTAATAATAAACATTTTGCTTAGGCTATTCTTTTCCGCCATATTGACATTGGCTCATCATCATAACTGAGAGGTTCCAACAGAGTCTATTATTCTTTAATTCTTTATTGCCTCTGTTTGTGGCAATCTAGTAAATATTTGTCATAGGTCAACATCGCCTCACTGCATTATTTTGAGGCAATCCAATAGTTATCCTTCCTGGGCTCAGTATCTCCTTACCTCAAGGTGCTCAAATATTCATACCCTATTAAATGGTTTCTGATATATAATAGCCAATCCTCTAGGACTATTCAGCGTTTATCGTCTAGTCATATCAAAATCTCAAACATTACCCCCCTTGACTGGACAATAGTCTGATATTGCTTATAAGCCCAGAGGAACTTCACATGTACTCAATTAACAATTTGACCACTTGCGGGGTCCTGAATAGTGTAGGAGTTAACCTCTGCTTTCATGTTTGTTTTATATGGACCAATCAAGATGTTGGAAAATTTACGCTTTTGACTGAACCTGTGCTGATCATGAATTAAAAACCATCTCCCCATCTATGAATAAACTAGCCTACCATACTATACATTATTGGCAGCCTGATTATTTACATTTTTTTGCTAAGATGAAAGAGTACGCTTCAGTTTGAAGCTTGATAAAATTGTTTGCCAGGTTGGTCAAGTAACGTTGCAGATCCATTCCGCCAGTATCATTTTGCAGGCATAGAGCGGTTCAGGAAGATTTGATGCCATCCATATAGTAACTCGAAGGGACTCTTCCCTGTTGCAGAGTGATAGATAATATTGTAGGCAAAGATGGTGGAATGGAAAGAACTCCAAGCTGAAGGTTGATCAGTTAATAATTTCGAAAGTATTTTCACCAAGTTCCCATTAACCTGCTCAACCATACCATTGGACTCAGGGTAATATGGGGTCATCAGAACTCCACGGATGAACATCATCTCGTTTAGTCATGGAGGATGTAAGAGGTGAAGTTGGTTCCGTTATCAGTAAGGAGGAACTTAAAACAGTTATGCCGCTGGACTATACATTTCACTATGAAATTTACCACGGTGACCGTCCCCAAATCCTGTATCATCCGTGCTTCAACCAACCTGATCAAGTGGCCAATTGAAACCAGAATATATTTGGAACATTTTTCTCCCATCAGCAGGGGCCTAATGGCATTAATGAAACCGTATGCCTAGCAAAATGCAGTCTCATTAAGAGGTACAAGGTCTTCTGGTGGAATGGATTATTCACTTGACACTGTTGACAGCAGTATTTTCTCAAAAACGTTAAAGTGCATGCTCTCCCAATAATACAAAGGGCGCAACAATTCTAATGACTCGTGAAATCCACCATATCCTACTGCCTTATGAACACTTATAATAATGGATGACCGTGCTGAGGATTGTGGAAAGTTTACCATAGAATTGCCATTCAGCTTGTAAAACTCACCATTCCACTGGAAGGTATTAGTTCACATCACTTAATGCCTTTTTAACTTGAGGGGTTGTCATCATATCTGCCGCTAGGCATTTTGGTATACATCTCATCACTTAGATCCGCTGTAACAGCAACATGTTGATAACAGCAATAAATAATCTGCATTATGTTGTTTTTCTCCAGTTCAATGAAGTATTTCGAAATTGTAAGCCTGCAGTTTGAGAGCCCATTGGGTTAGATGCCCTTCAGGCTCTCTTTGATTCTGCAACCATCATAACGAAGCATGAACAGTTACTATTTTAAACTTCACTTCATGCTAGTACACCCTGATTGCTTATATGCATAGATCACTTATAAGCACTCCCGCTTGGTCACAGTATAATTGTGTTTGTGGCAGTTTAGGCTCCTACTGCAGTACACAACAGGGTTCTACTCCCATTCGTCGTCTTTTTGGGATAGAACCCCCCCCAAAAAAATGGAAAGATAGGCTTCCATCTGCATGATAAACTCTATTTCAAAATTTGGATAGTGTAGCACAGGCGCACTGATTAATGCCATCCAAAATGTTTCAAAGGAGCATTGTTGGCATTCAGCCCAGTCAAACACGGCATCCTTATTTAGTAACTCAAATAACTGACCTCCAATACAGTTGAAGTTGAGGTTAAAGCGCTAGTAGTAACCAACCATCCCCAAAATTACCTGTACATCGCATTTGCTACTTGACGGAGTCCATTTCTGAATACCCTGCACTTTAGCCAGATGCACTTTAAGCTCCTTTGCATCAGCCACAAAACCAAAGTACTTTATTTGGTCCTTAAAGAAGTGGCATTTGCGGGGTCTAAACTTGATGCTGGCCTCAGCAAACCGGCGGAATACCTCCTCCAAAGGGTAAGATGCTTAGATAGTTTGTAATTGACAATGATATTTTTAAGGTACACAAGAATGCATGAAAGCTTCAGTTCGGCAAGAATAGTATCTATGTCCAGTTGGAACGTAGACAGGGCGTTACATAGCCCTTGAGGCATGCGTGTTGGTTGTAAGAGCCCTTTAGATGTAATTATGGCGCATTTCTCCTGTTCTGCCGCATGCAACTCAAATTTCCAGTAATTCAATATCAAATCCATAGCCAAGTAAAATCAAGCTATCCTAACCAATCCAAAAGCATCGTCAATCTTCACAAGTGATAGAAATCCTTTTTGGTGATACTGTTGAGCTTCCTGCAGACTATTAAAACTGTTTAAACCCACCTTTTTTTAAAAATTAGAACAGGCAAAGCCCATAGACTCTTTGAAGGTTCCAGCATCCTTTGCTTTCAAATTTTAAAAATCTCTTTGGTAACTACATATTCAGCTGCTATCATTTGGCGGATTGTCTGAGACCTAATGGGAGAAGATCTATTGTCCAATCTATGGACTGCTCCACAAATGAACCCTAAATCATGGTTGTCAACGGCAAAAAACTCCTTATGTTTGAAATAAAGCCATCACCTGATCTTTCAGTTCTTCTGATAACACATTAAATTTTTTGTGATACCACCGCCTTTATGTCAGGCTGCAGTTTGACAGGTAGACCAAAGTCATCCAATGACCCAAATTTATTAACCTGAAGGATCTCATCAACAGGGGTCATGAGTAGATATGCCACAATAAGACGTTGGCAGGTCTAAATGGGTTTTTTTGTAGGTCTGCTGGTAAAACTTTGATCTCTCAATGTCCTGGAAGAATAATGCTGGAGCCACATGATGTAAAGCCACAATTATTGATAAGGACCATTAAGCTCCCCTTTGATCTCAGTTGGTATTTCCATTTCTAACTTGGTGCTTTATACTACTTAAGGGCTGTCAGACATTTTCCCTCCAAGCTTCAGAATAGAAATGTTTTGAGGCAAAACCAGCCAAAAAGGGGAAATGTCAGACATTTACAAGTTTGCAATAATGATAACAACGATTCAAATAATAATAATGACGAAATTAGAAAAAAGTCCCTGGTTAATTCTTACTAGAACCCTGATACTTGGGGTAACACTATTATGAATACCAAATGGACAAATAGCACAAAGTTGGGAAGTCTAATTGCCCTGAACTTATGAGGGAACCTGGGGATTTCATCAGCACTTTCTCCCCTGCCATGTCCAATTCCCTTCAAACATCTAAGCGGGAATCATCCCCTTTTATAGGTGTGGCGGAGATCCCCTAAAGTGAAATTTTTTAGCTAAGTGTGATTATTTGAGTAATTAAATCGTTACAGCATGGGTATGTATTGTCTAAACACATTCCCAATCCTTCAGTCAGCCTGAGTGAAGCAAGTATTTCAAGCTTAAATAGGCTACATTCCCATATTTTTAAATTCAGATGGTAACTAGCCATTCCAAACTTACTATTGAAATCCCTTCAACCCTCAATACAGTTTAAATACTGACCAGTTGAGTATTTACTGGTTTCATTTCTGTCTTCCTGAGACTACACTAATAGAAAAACCTAAAAACCAAGATTTTTATTTTGTTAGTTTTTTTTATCTTTATGGTAATAAAACCGTTGATTAATACAGCGGCGTTTAGCACCAGTGAGCACACTAATAACTGGATTCCCAGAAAAGTGGTGCTCACTACAGGGGACTACCCTGTACACCAAAAAATTCAATAAAACTCAAAAATGGAGGCTTTAAAAGTGAGTAACCCTCCAACTCTCCCTTTAAAACAGAACTGAGTGTAGTTGCCCTGGAATTGCAACTCATTATCGCTTTATCCCATCTTAAAAATCTGGATCAGCGACCCTTAAAACCCTTTTTAAAGACAAATACACTACCAGTGAAGGGAGTATTTATTTGTTTTTATATGTTTATGAATCTTCCATGCAGGGCATAATAGATAAGCAAAAAATTCATCACATCCTTCCATGCTTAAATCACTTGGCACAAGAAATGATAATTCCTTACATAGACAATCTGCATACCTGGGCAGAGGTGAAAGAGGCTCTTTTAGCTGAATTTATTTTAATGCAGAGTCTTAACTGGGATAAACAGGCCTTTTTGCGCCTTAGCATGTATAAGGCGAATTGACCGCTGCCTTTGCTGAGCAATTTTACCTCGTTGTGCAAAGGTTGTTAACATCTATTATGCTAACATTGGGTGATGCTATCGCAGCCATGTTAACTAGGTTTAACTTATCAACCCTCTCTCGCCAGGAATATCATTTCAGTGAAACGCCACTTTAAAGCCATCTGTGACATAAAAGAGGCTCTGTTAGATGTTGCCAATTTACATTAATGTGCAACAATGAATGAAGCTGATGTGAAACCTTCCACTTTAATCGTTGTGGAGTTTTCTCCTGAAGAACAGTTGGGGTGAGCCCGTCTGTACCTATCCTCCCTGCGAGACCTGCTTTCTCAGTGTTACTTAAAAACGATATCACATCCTCCTGTAAATTAGAGCTCTGTAAAGTATTTATACTATAATCCTGCACAAGATAACTAAAGCCGCTGTGCCTTCCCCTCCAGCCAAGCTGTTAGTTGAGTCACTAATGGTAACCCCTGTAACATCAAGAGCTTTCTGAAAAGACATATGGTCAGAAGATAGCTAATCAATCTCACATGGCCGTCTCCCCTACCTCATTTGCGCCCTTACCAGTGGTTGAGAATACTCTTAGGGGATGAATCTGAGGGGGGTTATGATGACGTTGGTTATAATATACATTGGGAGCACCTGCGGAAGTGGAGGTTCCTGATCATTTGAATGCTGGATGAGTATGTGAGACCACCATACCTAAGGAAACGTTCCTCAGCCAAATTCTAGGGTGTCCTAGAGTCATTGACACTGTAAGTGATGGCAATCAGTTTTTAGCTGGCTTAATTCAACCTCTTCAGCGGGTCCATACTATGAAATCTATTTTGGATAAATACCCTGAGACTTTTCAACAACTATCTCCCCTTTCTAGCTCAGGGAGATCTTAGCTTTGTCACCTAACTTTGTAGGAACACTCACCAAGGTTGAAGTGATCATTCAAAAAGTCTGAGTAATGTCCATCCTGGACACTGGTTCCCCAGTTAACGTGATCTCCAATAAGTTATCAAAAAAGATAAAGCTAGCGCCTGACTTGGAGTACACTCAATAATTTAAAACCGCAGGCCCAACCAATACCCATGAAATTGGGGCATATTTTTCCTTCCCATTCAAATTGGTAAGCTTATCTTATCAGCCCCTGCCGTGGCCTTGGACAATAACGCATATGATATGGTCATTGGTACCCATTTATTGAGTACTAAGGAATAATCAACCTGAAGCAAGGGGTCCTCTCATTACTCAACTACAAAGTCCCTTTGGTAAAATCAAAAATAGATCTCGGCAGAAACGAGTCTCATGCCTGGTCAGTACCCCTTTTCTGCTATGCCTTTGCACTACTCCACCTCTGGGTGTAACACAAAGAAATTGACCGATTCAGTGGATGCCATGGATGATATTCCTTTCTATGCTGCAGATGAGGTCGTGATTAAGTCTTGTGAACAATTAGTGGTTGACACAAAAATCACTCTACAAATTACTCATCACTGCTTATTGCATATCATAAGTCTTGAGGGCGTTAGCCCCTTGACCCTCGGATATTGACTGGAATATTAGATCCAGCCTACCAGTAGCCTATTACTATTCTACTGGGAAACCTCACTGGCAAGGACATAGGCCAAGGAACGTTAGGAGATTGACCGAGGCTTCTTAATCCCAATGGAGGACATTGAACGTATTCACTACCTTGGCTCTATGACGGATTAAGCTTTCCAATAGAAAACCTGGTATGTACCTTACCCAAAAATCCATATCTCAGATGAGCTGACCCCAGATGAGCTGGAAAAATTTCATACTCTACTAGATAACTATAGCGACATATTCTCGAAGTCAGATACTGACTATGGACATATGAAGGGCTGGAGCCACTCCATCAATGTGGGTGATACTCAGCCTATTAAGTCTAAACCTTATTGCAAGTCAAAGGTAGTGGACAGCAATTGATGACGGAGCTCCAGCAGTTACCAGACGCGGGGCTACTAGCTACTTCACAAAAGCCCTTGGTCTTCCCCCTTTTGCTAATAAAAAAGAAAAATGGAGGTCTCAGATAGTCATGGATTACAAAAGTTAAATAACATGACAAAGAAGGATAGCTATCCTATCCCCCACATTGATGACGCCCTAGCACAACTCTCTGCATCTAACTTCTTCTCTGCAATGGACTTGGCTAGTGGATATTGGCAAATAAACCTTTCTCCTCAGGATCAGGAGAAATGCGCTCTTAATTGTAGTGAGGGTCTCTTCCAACCTAGATGATTATCTAAAAGTTTTGTGCAATTCAACTGCCTCTTTCTGCGTGTGATGGATCATATTTTGCAGGAACTGAAGTTAACTTATGTCATTTTCTATCTTGATGACATTACGGTGTTCTCAAAAACCTTCAACGAACATCTGGATCACCTGAAGGAGGTGTTTAACTGTAACAAAAGTCAAATATTAAGTTGAAACCCTCGAAGTGCACTTTCTTTCAGCGAAAATTGATTTCCTTGGCCACTCAATTTCCCCAAAAATTAAACCCATACATGACAAGTCAAAGCAATCACAAAAATGCTTCCCCTTTTATCTTATGAAAATTCAATTATTTCTAAGGATGATGGTGTATTACCATCAATTCATCCTTAAGTTCGCTCAACTCAGCGAGCCCCTTGTCCGCCTATTAACCAAGAATACTCCTTTTCAGTGGGGTGCTGAACAGAAGGCCGCTTTTAAGACGCTGAAGCAACTTCTGCATCAACGCCCTATCCTACGGCACCCTAAATATAATAAACTCTTTATCTTGTTTACTGACGCCTCAGACTACGCCGTTGGGGCAATCTTATCCCAACTTAATGAAAACAGTGTAGTTTATTTGGTATCCTATTTCAGTAAGATGCTTTCAAAGGCAAAAACTAACTACAGCGTTACAGAGAAAGACTGACTTTCTGTTTTGTTAGCTGTAAAGCACTACCGCCCTTTCCTGTATAAGACCACCTTCACTGTAGTTATGGAACACGCTTCACTGAAGTGGCTACATAAATGTGAGGGATCCTACTGGCCAGGTAGCTCGCTGGGCTCTAAAGCTTCAGAATTATGACATGAAGATTGAACACGTGCTGGAAACCATCACATGAACGTTGATGGGCTGACTCAGCTATCAGTCCTTGACTTGGAACATAGTTAGGAGGAGAGGTTACATGACCTCCTTATGATCCCAAATGATTTGGAGGATGAGGATGAACCTGTCCAGAAGGTGTTAACCTAGCACTCCCACAACACCAAAGTGGAGAATGGGAGACTGTATAAGCAGGTGGGGAAAAATGGCTGCCTTAACTTTGGCTCATTGAACTTGTACCTGCTATCCTAGAAGCTCACTCCACTCTAGGTCATGGAGGGGCAAAGAAAACTTGTGAGTGGATTAAGGATCGATACTATTGGGATGGAATTATTGTATGTATTGTTGACGTTTTAAAAGCCTGCCTTAGATGTAAGAAGCAATCCAGTTTTAAAACTAGATGCCAATATCAACCAACTACAACTCAACAACCGTTCCACACCATCAGTCTGGATGTAGTAGGACCCCTCCCTCAGACTACTAGTGGAAACAGGTTTATTCTCGTAGCCATTGACCACTTCACTAAGTGGGTTGAAGCTATGGCTCTTTTGCCCAAACGGCCATGGCCACAGCCACGTTTTTACATTAGAACATTTTATCTTGACATGGCTGTCCTCAAGTACTACTCTGCGATAATGGTAAGACTTCACCTTCAGAGTAGTCAAATTCTGGCTACCTCCATGGGACCCTAACAACTCTTCTCAGCTCCATATAATCACTCTACCAATGGTACCGTAGAGAGCAAATGAAACTCTGGTCTCCATATTACAAAAATAGCCTCTTATGATCTACTTCACTGAGTCAATTCTTACCCTTTGCCCTTATGGCCTACCAGATCAGTTATCATTGGATCTTAAAGTGTCCACATTCCATGCATTGTATAGGCGGGAACCAAGAAATCCTGCCAACCTAGCTAAAGATGTATTCTCCTCTAGAGTTAGAAACCTGAGAAAGTCATGAGAAGATTTGCTCAGCGCATTATCCAACTCCAATCTGAGGTCATGACTAATTTAGCAAAAAAGGTGACTAAAGAAGGGCAGGCTGCCAATGAGCTCCAAACCCTTCTACCTACATTCCAAGTGTCTGACATGGTATTATACTACCATAACCGCATCACTCCTAGAAGCGGCAAACTTGGATCATTTAAGAGGATCTTTTCTCCATCACCTACAAGAGAGGCAATGAGTAATCTATAAAGTCCCTGTCTACCAGGATACCATCAATTGGGTACATGGCCACTTCCTACGGCCTTATTCTCTCCCCAACATTCTTGAAGTGGGTAATGTCTGACATTTGCCATTCAAGCTTCAGGATAAGAATGTTTTTGAGCAAAATTGGTCAAAAAGGGGATATGTTGGAAATTTACGAGTCCGCAATAATGATAACAATGATTCAAATAATAATAATGATTTAATCAGCCAAAATACCCTGGTCAAGATCTTGGTGGAACCCCACTACTCATTGTAACACTGTTATGGATACCAAACAGGCAAATAGAACGAAGTAGGTCAGTTGAATCGCCCCAACCTCATGAGGAAACCTGGGGAGTCCATCTGTGTAATTCCCCCTGCTACGTCCAATTCCTTCAAACACCTAAGCGTTGACCACCCCCTTTTATAGGCGTGGCAGAGGTCCCCTAAGGTAAAATAATTTTAGCTAACAGGGATTATTTGAAATATATTAAATCGTTACAACATGGGTATGTACTGTCTAAACTTAATTCCCCATCCATTGGTCAGCCTAAGTGAAGCAAGTATTTCAAGCTTCAATAGGCTACATTCCCATATCCTAATTCAGATGGTAACAAGCCGTTACAAACCTACTATCAAATTCCCTTCAACCCTCAATAAAGTTTAAATTCTGACCATTTGAGTATTGTGAGGTTTCGTTTTTCTTCGTGCAACTACACTAATAAAAAACCTAAAAACTTAGCTTTTTATCTTATTAGTGTTTTTATCCCTATATTAATAGACCTGTTGTGGAATCAAGCGGCGTTTAGCACCAGCGAGCACACTTATAGCTGGATTCCCTTAGTGGCCAAAGGGGATGGATATAGTCCCGCAGCTCTGAGAGTCAGCTTTATAATTATATACCTGTTAGGGTAGGGCTTGGGTCTACTTTTTAGTTGATCATAGCTAACCAAGATTGCACTGCCATTATAGGCAAGGTTTACATGTCCCATATGCACAGGATACTTCAGCAAACCGCTGGAGGTAAAAATAAGTTAGGATTAAAACCTTAAAATTTCGAAGATCTCCTCCATCATATCAACAACAGCCCTGAAGTGTCGCATGATAGCAGATCCAATTAACATGTTGTTATTATCATTCATTAACACTATTGCTGGAGCTACAACTAAAATTGTCTCAAACCGCAAAGGTAGCGCACTGTACATTCCCTCAGAGACCGTGCTTTCCACTCAAAAAGGTCTCAGTACCAATTGATGTTCTACATCAGGTTTTAACATCAACTTCACCACCAACATAGTGGATACTACGTTGACCAAGGCGCCCCTATCTATTATAGTGCAGACTTGGTTATCTGCTACAAAAATGTCAATCTATGTACACTTAGAATAAGAAGAATTTTGACTGTAAAATACGTAAACATTAAAAAATCTCTCTTTCCAAGAAAGCTCATACTACCCTCGCTAATCTAAGTTATTCTTTAATAATAGAATCTACTGTAAGGGTGACGATTACTCTTTTCAGAGAAGGAGCATCTGAGGATGGTCCCAGCTCGTTGGGTGTTTATGTTTTTTAATCCAGACAGGTGTAAAGCTTCAGTTGTTCATAAAATCCTTCTTCTGCTGTAGCCTTTGCTTGCGCTCATGCCAGTAAAGTTTACCGCCCAGGTGGCTGCTAATATAGAAACTCATCATTATACTAGGGGACTTTGGCAGAATTAATTTGGTAGGTTTAAACGGACTTTTGGGCTTAGGATAGCAGTTCTAGAAGGTCTAATCTCTACTCCGCTTCATCTTTTACTGTAGTACTGGTCCTTCTGTACATACTGGACCTAACAATTGGTTCATTTCCAAGCAAGGTGATGAAGGGTGACTGCAATCAAACAATTTACCCTGTTTGAGCTGCATCCTTGGTTATTGCAAAATAGCCCAGGACAAAAGTTTGACTTTTGAGACCTGCGTAATCAGGCTCAGACTAACAGTTTATCTGTTGATGGTCAGCATAACTAGGCTTAGGTAAGATGTTGGCTGCTGGCTATTGTCATAGGCAGATCCAGACTAGAAGTTGAATGGCTGGGGGTAACTCATCCAAGGGTGAGGTGCATAGTTTTAACAAGGCTGCAGGTTACTGGGAAGAATGAAAGCAGGGAGTATTGATTAACCTGAATAAGAAGGTCCAGCAATGGCTTCTGAAGTTTTCTAGCCTGTATTAGATGGAGTAAAGATGACGAATAGATTGCACAAAAAAATAAATAAACTTAAGCAGGGGTACATCATCCTGCAAAACTGAAGCCATCATGTTGTAAAGTTTGCTTTATAACTTCATCACAGAGGTCATTGCAATTCCCACATTGGCTTTGGATAGAGTACCTGCCCCTATTAACTTGCGGGCTTCCATCATGAATTCTTCAGCAGATGCAACAAAGGACTCATTATGATTGAACTTAATGGTCAAGAACTTGGCATACTGCTGTAACATCTTTGTGGTACCCCTGAACAACCGTAGCACAGTATCCTTCATTTCTTGATATGTAACGGAGCTACTTGGAAGATAGCAAGTGATTTTATCATCGCTTCCAACATTAATGTGGATATCAGCAACTTAGCCTTACGACAATCTGAGGATTCCTCTGATGCAAGCTCAAATTGTTAAAGAACCTGTGGATGATCCCATCGTGTACAAATGGAGTCAGCTTAATAATACAAAATTCCCCACATTCATAACTGCGAGCCTTTGGAGCACACTGAGGAAATGGACAATACCCATAAGTATTATCTCGTCAAGGAGCTGGTTTGGTAGGCCCAGCGGCGCATGGCTTGTCCGTTGCCTCAGGAGTAGCGTAGGACTCTTCAGTGAGTAGTATGGCCATCACTTGAGGTGATTTGTTTATCTGAAACATAATCATCTCTAGAACTTCCATAATGATTTAAGTAGCTCATGCTGCCTGCATGTTTGGCAAAAAGCACCTCGATGGGGTCCTGGCCTCATTTTCACCATAATACAATTCTTCCTGAGCGGCCCATTGTGTTCATCCACTTAATAAGAGGGCGCTGAGGGTGGGAGATGTTGTTCAACTTCCGCTCCACACAATGTAGTCATTTCTAGTGTTTAGGTGATCAGCAAGTTACTTGTTTCTTGTCCAAGGATCCACATTTGGCTTAACATGTTGTTAGGCTGGTTCATTATGTCATTACGCTTCTGAAAAAGCTCATCCTGCTTCTTGAGCACTGCGTCTAAAACAAGATTATTTTCCGCATTTTTATCTGGCGTGGTGTGACATGTGGATTCCCGTCAATGCAGACCCAATGCAACATGACCAGCAACTGGAGAATTTTTATTTATGTAGTTGTTCAATGGCCCCCTGTAATGAGTACCACTGTTATAAAAATTGGCGATAATTTTGATATATGCCTTAAGGTTTGCACTGGGATAATCCCACAGAGCAATGGACAGACAATAAAGAGATTGCCAGTTTTTGAGATAAATGTAGTAAATTCAATAAAATATGAAGCCATTGCTTCAGCGAACCACAAATATTGATTTTAATAATCGTAGCATATTCTTTCTGCTAACTCTCTATGCTTCCTTCCAACAAACCCCTCTCTCTAGATTTCTCGTCACGCTATATCCATAACTTTGGTAAATTATGACCCTTATGCTTGGGATATTCTTTTCCGCCATAATCTCATTAGTTCATCCTTATAAATGAAAGGCTCTAATAGAGTCCATTATTCTTTAATTCGTTATTGCCTTACTTTGAAACAATTTAGTAAATATTTGTCATAAGTCTCATCGCTTTATTGCCTTATTTTCAGGCGATCCAATAAATATCCTTCCTGGGCTCAGTATCTTCTTATTTGAACCTCGAATATACTTACCCTAATAAATCGTTTCTGATGGATATTAGCCAATCCACTACAGCTATTCAACGCTTATCATCCAGTCACATTGAAATCTCAACAGAGATTATCAAGCTTTTTAAGTCGGGATAAAGCACTGGATAGCTGTTGTTTTAGAGTAGCTAGTCTGAGTGCAAATGCAGCGAGGAGTTTGTGAGGGTTACCTTCACCACTAACCTCCTCTTTTTCCAGTTTGTTTTGTGGTGTACAGGAGCCCCATATAGTGAGCAAAACTAGTTGAGATCCTGGCTTTTCTAAGGATTGATGGTGCTATTTGCACAGGATTTGACAATTTAGCAGTAGCAGGAGTATTGTACCTCTCACCTGCTGCAATAAAATTTATGGGACTTTTAAAACCACTAAAATAAAATTAGGAAATTTTTTAGCACTAATGATGTCCAGCCCTAAAGGGGGAGCCGCAACGCTTCTTTATTTGCAAATAGGCCAAACAAAGGGATTATTAGAAATAAAAAAATTCCTTATATGGCACCTCAGCTAACAGCCTAGGAAGCCATATCAGAAGGTGAGAAAACTTTGAGGAAACTTTTGTCCCGCGCCCGCTTTAGCTGGTGGACCATGGCAGACAACTTTGGGGTAGGAGCATCAGTGACATGAGGCATAAGGAGGTATAATTGAGTGTTATCTTAGTTAATGAGGCCAGCAATGTCCATTGCCTCAACGTAATGAGCAAGTTGATGCTAAGCGAAAGTGATGAGAGCAAGATAAAACTAAGAAAATTGTAATACTAAAAAAATAGAGTTTTTTAGAGTAATTTTATAAGTGGCAATGAGCGGGAAAAATAGAATACTATCAACATATCAAAACTTAGTATCTAAACAATTTGAGCCTTAAAGTGAGAGTACAAGAGATTCATTATAGGCTGAGGGCAGCCTATTAAAAAATATGGGGTTTCAACCTATCAGATTGCTCAAGACTCGCTTTTCTACACCTTAACATCAAATGTTAGGATATTAACAGGTAAAATTAACCCGTGGGGCAAGAATCTTAAAGTTACAATACCAATCAGCTGGTGGGAGAGTATTTTCACCTAATCTGACCCCCTCCAGGTTTATAGCTTTGGGCTGTTTTCCGTTGAGGCGTTTAATTTGAATTGCAGATGGGACATAGAGGAGCCTTAGAATGACTCCACTGATTCCGCCTTAAGTTTTTAACAACCTTAATACTAACAAAAGGGGTATTTGGCTGAGAAGGGAGGATAGAAGTTACTCTGTTTAAGGGTTTCACTAATAATCTACCAGGTTTCAGACAATAATAGCCTCATTCACCTCCAAAGCACTCTTCTCACTTTACTGTACATGTAATTATTTGACAACCATATCTAAGTAGTCAATACTCAGACCTTCTGTGTCACCACTTCTACTTTGGTTTTTTTCTCCAAATTTTATGGTAGGGGTAAAACCTCTGTATGATGGAACAATGCATCAAACCTTCTTGCAATCTCAAAATATTTCTTCTTGGTTTCCACTAGACTGTATATGTTTATAAAGGTCATAGCAATAAGGAAATGTATTGGTTAACATCACTAGCAGTAACAATAATTCTTAGACACCTGATAACTTGACTGAGATAGATGTCATCCATGGCTTGTGCATCATAAATATTTCACGTTTAAGAAGTCTAGGATGGCAATCAAACAGGTGTACTTAGAATGTAATAACCTGTATCTTTGTAACACCCTTGATTATTGTCACTAGAAATGTTATTAATGACGTAGAGTGAGAGATTGGCAAGGTTCTATATTCAGGTACTTTTGGCTGGTAAACTTTAGATAACTGGCCTTTAGCTGTCCGCCCTTTTTACTGCTTAGCAAGAATAAGGTCAATTTTGAAGCACTTGCTTTTGGTGTATCTTTTTTTCATGCAATAGTTACTCCTGAGCTCCTCCACCTATTGGGTTTGGTTTACTCCACTCTATAACTCTGGGCTTCGTGGGAGCATTCCAGGTGGTTTCTAGCTTATGTATATCAACAATATCTATCAGAGCTTTCTTGAGGTCTAGGACATAGTTGAAGCTTTTTTGATGGAAGTGACGTGTATGTTATAGATGGGTTTCATATTAAAGTAATCCGCGAATTTGGATATGTTTTCTTTTCAGAGTTGCGTAATTTTCATGAGTCCTGTTTCTTCATACTCAAACTTTTTAATAACCATATTTTGATAGACTTTTTTATTTTTTGCACCAAATATTCAGGTTTTCCATGTGTGGTATTGTAACCTCCTTTGCCAAGCAATGTAAACTATACTAGATATGCTTTACCTTTCTTATGATCAATTCCACCTTCAATCACAGCCTCATAGATGTAAAGGAGGAAGAAATACTTCCTTCTCTAGGTAAAAAAATCGTACTTAAACGTAGGGTGAAGGTAGACGCTTTTAATCCTGTGACAGCATGTACTCTGTGAACTTCTGATTCAGTTATTTTAGTAATCTTATCGCTCTGCTTAACTTTTTCATGAGTTTCTAAAAATCTGAATTTGTAGTGAGTTAAGTGTTGCTCCATTTATTCAATGGTAAGCCTTTGTGTCATAAGAAGATAATTCGTCTTTCAAGAATAACTTTATCATTATCCAGGTTTTAACGTGTATGTCAAATCATTGATACGTTGATGAACATTAAAGCAGAAAGTTCTAGAAACTTTAATCTTATTTTAATAAAACAAAGCGCTTGTTTAAGTCATCTTACATCTCCTAGTATTCAGTTCTTTTTTAAAGGCTTTTCCACAGTTGCTTTCAATTCTTATGTTAGAGTATTCCAGCGTTGCTCAAATTCTTTAAAGTGACAATAAATCTGGTCAATGTCTTCTTGGATGGTGATTTGTTCCTTTAATTTATCTCCAATTTGTCTAGTTGGTCTCCAGTTGAGTGGGTAGCAACCTGAGTCTCATGGGATACCTGATCTTTTTCAACATGGGATACTCAGGTAATAAGGTTTTGGGGAACAGACTGAGCCTCTGAGGCTTGATGGGCTTCAAGCTCCTTAATTAATCATAAGGTAATTTTTAGTCGACTCAAAACTTAAACTATTTTACTCATTATGAAGCCTAGTAGAAACATGGGCCACCCATTTCACCATAGGCTTCAACATATTGCTGTTTAGGTTTTTGAGAAAAACTATTCAATTATTCTCTGAGTCCATATGTTAGAATCTGAAATGTCTATCTGAGTAGTTCCAAAGCTCTCTCCACATACCAGATACCTCTAGAATCAATAGTTCCTTTTTGATTATAAAATTTGTTTAATGCAAGAACGATTTGCTTTGATCAGTTGATGTACGTCCCCTATACTTTGTGATGTTATATTATATACATGTTTAAAGGCCATTATACCGCCCTTAGGTATTATGTGATGATGGAGCTCTTAGTTATAGACTCTTAATAAGTGCATAATATAATTAGAACTGGGTGTACATTTTTCATGATGTAGTGGAATAAATTATACTTGAACCATATGTCTCTAGAAGAGCATAGATTCATATAAATTCATAAGAATCCTATTGATGAAGGGTGTCCTTTCATGGCTGGTTTATTCTCACAGGCTCAAAGTTCTTGTGTAGTATCTGATCATTTTGTTGGAAATCCAGGTAGACGTTAAGATTCTGGGATCTCTGTTAAAATTTATTGTACTCCTTTAAATGTGACTATAGGTGGACTTTCTATTCATTCATCATCGTTTCTATTATGCACCCAGTGGGTTACACTATCAATAGGATTATTAACCTGGTGTGATCAATTAAATGCAGATATCATTATGTGATGGCTGTGCCCCCTGTAGTGAGCACCACATATAGGGCAACTGTTTTCTGAGTTGAAGAATGATACAATTACAAGAAGCCTGATAGTCAACACTTACTTTAAGTCTAAAACTTTTGAAAGTATTTAATTTATTTAAAGGTTGCCAAGCCTTGCTTAGGTCCTGGTAAGAGGTTTATACATCCTATGGTAAGAGATCAAGGAGCTAATAAAACTAAAGTTTCAAAGTAAAGATTTAGAATGAAAGATGTATTTATAATTAGATAATATTTTTAGTGTTTTATATGTTACTACTAACAATATATAATGCTTAATTGATTAATGATAAGAGGAAATGGAGGAAATTGTGTTCGTCCTAGCCAGAACAGGTTTTGAACCTGTTAAAGCATTTTTACCCCACCTTATCTTGTGGTTACAGGTGTGTGCAACTACACCCGGTGCTAACAATATATAATGCTCATAATAAAAAAAACAAGATATTTATTAAAGTAGTATATCTGTTTAAAGTTTCTTCATTGGATACTGCTTCCAGATTCATGATTGCTTTTGTAGCCATAAATTTTTATAGGCGAAAAATGCGCTCTGAATAACTTGTTCAAGAGACTTTTTGTTATTTAATTTTACTTTGGTTGAATCCAGATTCATAGTTTTCAAAAGATGTTATTTAATAGCCTTGTAAGTTATCCAATATAGTTGTTGCCTCACTTCCTGATGTCCCTATATTTCAGATAAATAAAACTATCTCCTGGAAATTTATGCCTTTAGTCAAAGTAAAAAGAATTTTCTAATACTGGGTAATTTATCGCTCTTATTCTCTCTATCCATAAGTAAATTGATGGGTTTTCTTAAAACCCTTAAGCAGGTTTAGTTGGTAATTTATAAAAATTTGTCTATTTAATATTTATCTTGTTATGCCTGATATCCTAGTTTGACATTGGAATCTATAGAGGACTTAGTAGGTGCAGGATTGTTGATTTTCCATTTTTCTGAGTCTTTCTATCAAGTAAAAGAAAATTTAGATTCTTACAAACAGTTGTATTCTTCTAAATGGAGAAGGCATCACCAGTGGGTGAGTGAACAGGCCACTGACAGATGCTCTATGTCATAATTGGTCACCCTGCTCCATAAATTTTTACTTCTGGGTTTATGCGACTGAGTTTGTGACCTATTATGCTATTGTAGAAACATTATGGCCACAGTGATTGTTGTAGCACCACAGGTCACAGCGAAGGTTTTGGAAGTATCAGAATGGCATAGCATGGGAGACTAATAGTAAAATCTTCTTAATGGCCTTTAAAGCCTATTGTCATTTGTTACTGGAAAAAGCGTTATTCTCTGTTAGCAGGCGAAGGGGTTCTGCTAAATGAGCAAAGGCAGAGAAAACTTTTGAGGAATTTCACAGTTTCAATTAAGCTCCTGAGTTGCTTATGAAGGGTTTAGCTAAGTTATGGCTGGATTTCATCTAGTTTACAGAGAGAAATTTCATACTTACCCTTCAGGACTAGATTTTCCAAGTAGGCTTACTGGTTTGCTAAAATTTTTGCTCTTGGGGGATTTATAAAGAGACCCGTACTATGGATGATAGCCATAACAGCGTTTAAATTCTTAGTGTGTTGCTCATGAGTAAGCGAGTGTTCCAAATGTCATCAAGATAAGAGATAATGTAAGAGACTCTTGGGAATAATAACTTTGTTAATGAGCCTCTGGTTAGTTACTGGGGCGTTTTAACCCAAAGAGAATAACCCTGAATTGAAAATCACCACGTTTGGTTCAGACTGATGTGAGTCATTTCTGGCCCCTCTTGACCCTTACTTGATTAAAGATGTAGACCAGGTCAATCTTGAAAAGCACTGAGACTTTGCAATACCTTGGGCAATGAATTGTCCAAGTCATAGGGTAGAGGTCCTGAACTGAGTTATTTTTCAGGTGCCCAAATCTACACAGGGTTGCAAGGAAGCATCCGCCTTCTGAGCAAAAGACAACTGTCGAGGTAATGGTAAGACTTCCTGAAGATTTAGTCCTAAGCCAACATGTCACTCAGTCATACCCCCAGAGCTTTATCCTCCTCATCAGTAAAATGGTATAAGGGGCAGTTTATCTTGACTAGGTCCACTTTAATTGAAATACCAGAATGTTCTGAATGGAGTGGAAGTCTGATAGCAAAACTCATGTCAAGAATACCCTTATAGGGGTAGGAAGGAAAGAAAATCCGGTGAAAATACATAGGCGGGAGGGCGGAAGGTTCAATAAACTTAAGGAGGCTTCTAGTTGGTGTTTGTCAATTAAGGGGCAATTCCAATATTAGCCTATCACTGGCATAAGAAATGGAGTTGAGGTCTACATTCTTATTTAAATATTTTAGATGTTACCATCCCACCCTCATTACCATATGGTATAACAGGGTAGTCACTGCATTGAAGCAGACAGACAAACATTATCCATTGATAAAGAATGGCACTGAACGCCAAACAGTGTAAGTTTTATGGGCTTAGAGGAAGCGGCAAGTATTGGAGGATCTACTTTTTAGTCCAGATCTTAGACTGTGTCAATATAAGCTCCAAGAAGCAGCCAGATGCCCTTTTTTAAGAATAGCCTGCACAGAAACCTCATTTGGCCTAGTAAGGAAGGTGATGAGAAACAGAAAATATGCATGATATTTTAACTATCTGTTGTGAACGAAAAAGCATCAGTACTGGGAGAAGAAGCCATGATAAGGAGTGACCCTGTAGTAGATGATAGACTGGGCATTGTACCCTTCAAGAGAGCCTCTTTAGATCTTCCTATTCAAACGCCAAAATAAAATATTTGTGGTTCAGGACAATACAACTTCCTCCCCATTTAGAGGTGGATAAAAATAATGGTTCAACATGTCAGTGGAATCCGAGTGGACTTGAAGACAGACTTGCGCAGGCAATGACTATATAAGAATCGAGTCCATAGCAGCCAATGGGTGGACTGCTCGCCTTCCACTAGAAAAGCTACTAGGGCTTCCTGATGAAATGTAAAATTAGGGTCATTGGGTGATAGATAATTTAAAATTCTTCCCATTAAAAGGAAGAATGGATTAAGACACATTGTGCCAGTGGTATCTACAAGCATTTTGCTAATGCATACTTGAAAATTGTTTCTAAGGACCCTTACCCTCAGAGGTAGGGGCTTTCAGAGCCTTATGCTAATCTAAAATTAGTGGAATAATTAGAGGGTTTAAGGATAGCTTATGCTAATGATTTTTGTAATTGTCTGGGTTTAATTGAACTTGCCAGTGCGAAAGACACTGCTAAAGACACAGGATGGTCCCACAAAATGTGACTTTTGATGGTCGAGTCCTATGCATCTGTAAAAGCAGAGACTGTAAATCATGAGGTACAAAAATCAATGGATCCAGGGCAGCAAAAGCCGACATAAGAGCAGGTAAGTCTGAGACCCCTGCTAAAGGTGAAAAAACAGAGAAAGCGTGAGATCTTAATTCCCAATCTTGTATTGTTAAATTAACTAAGGAGATCAAGAGGACGGAATAAAAATCTATATATTTTTGAGCATAACACTCCACTCAATCATAAGTGAGCATCAACTTCAAGTGAATCAAGAAGAGTCACATTCCTTTGGGCATCAGTAGGAGCAGTAATTTGGATAAGTTCAGCAGCAAAACGCACCTGGGTCTCTAACAAGGCATATAAGACTAATTCACTATATCAGTAGAGGGGACTGTTTTGTCATGGAAACAGCAAGCTAAATTTAAACCGGCCTGAAAGTCTGGATGCTGATGCACCCAAATGGCAAGCCCAAATGCCTGAGGCACTGCTTCTTGAGTGACTGTTATTAGAATGTGAACAAATTTCGTCAATGAGCGGCCATGGCCATAGTTGTGAACATAAACCTAGCAACAAACTAGGAAAACATGGCCCCAGACCCGTGGATTTTTTAAAAAATTTGGGTCTAAAGGGTGATTTAGATTAATCATAATAATAATAAAATTGATAACGGGTTTTTTATCAGAAATGTAAAATAGAAACTCAACCATTAAATTCCTTAGTGTAATGAATGATTAAAGAGACAAGTGATTTTTAGAGAATAGCTTAGAAAAGCTCAGGATTGGGGACCTCAATATTTGACCTAACCTGGCGAACTTCAATCAAGTAGGAATTAAAGCAAACCTAATCAGAATTGACATCAAAAGAGTCATTGGTGTAATGGTCAATGCCAATTCAGCCTCAGATGCCCAAATTGTGGCTTTACCACTTTTTTGATGTTTACAAAAATGACATCTTGCCTGATGGGAAGCGTGAACATCTCAGGGCCAACCCACATAGGGGAGGTCCCAAGAGGTCAGGAATGGGTTTGGGATACCTAATTGGCACAAACCTATCACTTTGGCATCCATTCGGCTAAGAGAGATTTAACAAACAACTATCCTGAGATGATAGCGGAGGATTCTAAGCTGGAGGCGACTTTCAACAATGATTAGATGCCATCATTGAGGTTTAATAAAGATCTGACATAAGGCACAGTTGTCTTGAAGAGCACAAGCCTGTTGGGCTTTGTTGCTTAAGTTTTGGAGGCAGATTTTGAATTTGACAACAATGTTTTCTCAATGACCCAATGCCAATGGTGAGTTTTGCTGGAGATTTAATACTGGACATATTCTTTTTGGCAGGTACACGCCCATCAGTCTTTGTTCCCAATGTTTTTGAAGCTGCTTTTGAAAGACAACATCATTTTACAGTGGCTCAATGCCACTGGCAAGTGTGGCTGAGGATTTGACCTTTGATGCTCCATTTCCTGAATGTGTGCGACCGTTGGGCTTTGATTCCATGGTTTTAAGATTTTCAGATATTTCAGCACATATTCCCTTGATTCACCAAAATAATTCAGCAAAAGAAATTGCGGGAACAAAAAAGTATTCAGAGGCATGGCTGTTACCCAACGCTCAGCTTCCACATGGGCGAGATTACCCTGCATGATGAGAGTGACAGCTGCCTCTTAATACCCTTTTTTGTATTTAATGAGAACACCGCCCAGTCTAGTCAAAGGGGACGCTCCCCCAGACTTACATCACCCTTCCCTTTTGCCAAAGGGGTGGACACCATCACTGGGAAATTGTGCGAGAGACACCTTTTTGCAAGAGTTCAGGTAATTTGATCGCCATCAAAGCAGCAATTTTTGGGGGAGGACGAGGAGCTTCTAGGTGAAAAGCATGGAAAGCCTTGACCAGCTCCAAGCATCTCACGTAATTGTGGGCTCTACCCAATTGTTCTCATAGGCTGAATTATCCTTTCCAAGTACAAAATATTGAACCAATCACCGAGATTGTGAGAAGCTAGAATGCCTCCTACTTTAGCCTCCTCCACATCCTAAATCAAAAAATACTCTGGATCTAAAAGATTGTTCTTGAATGGGGATAATAGAGACACATGGAAGACTGGGTGTTACTTCTAATGAGGTGGCATTTTCAACTGAAAGGCGCCATTACCCAAATATTCCTCCACCAAGTAAGACCTAATCATTTTCTTGAAAACTTCTGCTTAGCACCTGCATCTGAAATTGTTGCATGTTGAGCATGACATGTGAACTGATATTGATTTGTGAGCCAGGAGCTGCTACCAATCTGCAAACTGCTTGTAATATCTTATAGCCTTAGTGAGATGCTCCCAACCTAAGGACTGCGTTGTATGGATATGTTGGACATGATCAGCGGCGGTAGATGCCTCTGGGAGAAGGCACAGGCCAACTGAGAATGAGGGGTTGTATCCCAAGTTTACTTCGTATGGGGAAAATCCAGTGGAGGCATGCGTTCCATTATTATATGCAAATTGAGCAAGGGGAAGGTCATCAGCTCAGGTGTTCTGAGCAGCAACCGCGTAGCAGCGCAGAAACTGTTTAAGGATCTGATTGACACGTTTAGTTTGGCCATTGGATTGGGGTGGTATGTAGTGGAGCAGCAGGGCGTAATTTTCAAGCTCTCCAGAAAGCTCATTCCAGAACCATGCCATGAAATGGGGCCTGTAATCGCTGACAATCTCCTGTAGAAGGCCAGACATTGCTAACACATTGCACACGACAAGACGAGCAGTTTCCTTAGAAGTTATAGTGGAGGAACAAGGGATAAAAAGGGAAAATTTTGTGAAGCGTTTAGCAACCACCTTCACTGCTGTAGACCCATTGTAACTGGGAAGTTTAACAACGAAGTCCACGAAAACCAATGTCCATGGACCCTCTGCCTGTTGTAAGGAATGAGAGCCAGTCTTGCTAGACTGGTCCAAATTGGCCCTCGCATAAGTTAAGCAATCTGAAATTCATACTGGAATATCTTTTGACAAGCTCACATAATTATAGGTACACTTGATCTAGTTTAAGCTGTTTTTTTATTCCCTGTATATCTGACTGTGGGAGGAACGCGGTAATCCTGAATCACTTCAGCTAAAGAAGGGGAGGAACCCAAACCCTGAACCAAAATTAAATGAGACCCGTGGCCAGAAAATACAGGGAATGTTTTAATGCAGGGGGGACAAAAGCTCTAAAAGGTCCACCCCTTCTGCACAGGTCATTTGCGCTGCCAATACTTGAGAGATTATAGATGCTTCTTGAGCTAAGTCCACTGTCAAAACCACGTGAGGGACAATGGATAATATTTGGTTGGGTGGGATGAAGGTAACCAGATTTGCCTTATCTGCCTACAGGGCAATGTTCAGGATTATGACTTAAGAAGTCAGGAAGAACTTTAAACGCTACTAAAAAAACTCAGATTTGAAGTTAAAGCTGCACAAATTATTGTATGCTCAGGCTTGCTGGTGTGACATCTTCTGTGTTTTAAGGAAGTAAAGAAGGGCTTGATGATTCATTCACATTGTTAATTCATGCTGAGCGCCCTGAAAAAGATACCGCAAGTGGGTCAAGGACCACGCCATGGCTAGCAGTTTTTTATCATAGATGGCACAGGACTGTTCAGTAGAAGAGAACTTGCAGAAAAAGTAGGTGACGTGATGTTCCAACCTCTCTTGCTTATGCAGCAATACAACCCCAACTGCAACAGATGACTCATCACATGCCAAGATATAGGGTTTGGAGGCATACGCATGTTTTAGGTTGGGGGTGACAAAAACACCTCTTTGATCGAATCAAATGCCTGCTAGCTCTCGGGCGTCCAACAAAAGGAGACAGTCTTACCCGTGAGTGAATGAAGTGGGGCAGTTGACTAGGATAGGGCAGAGGAGAATTTCTTTAAAAATATTATAGTGACCAAGAAGCTTCTCAATTGCTTTTTGGTAATTGCAACAGGCCACTTGCAGATGGCGTCCAACTTGTTGGGGGGAATAGTGTACCCATCCTTTAGGACAAGATTGCCCAAGAATGAGACGTCCTCCCAATAAAACTCAAGTTTTGAAGGCTTAACAAACAGGCCCGCCTTGTGTAAGGCCGCCACAACCGCTTCCAAATTTTTTTCATTTTGTTTTGGAGTAGGGGAGTGTACCCAGATATTATCAATATAAGTAAACGCGCAAGTGAACCATAGATCACCCAGCACATAATTGATCATCCTCTGAAACGTGGCTGGTGCATTCTTTAGCCAAAAAGGAATCACTCGAAATTGAAAAATTCCCCATTCTGCTTGGATTGCAGTAAGCCATTCCTGACCTTCCATCGCTGAATATGATTGAAGGCATTGACAAGGTCGAGAATTGAGAACACTTGCAATGTGGAAATTGCTTGCCCAATTATCTGTTCCAAAGTCAGAGGGTAAGTAATTTGGACTATGATCTTATTAAGGTGACCATAATCCATGCAGGGACAAAGGGAACAAAAGGCCTTCTTGGCAAAGAAAATGGGAAAGGCAAACAGGGAAGTTTAAAAAAGCCACCTCTTTTGAAGCATATTGTCCAACTATGCGTTGAGGGCAACCTCCTCCGCTGTATGTGGGTACAGTGAGCAGTGTATTTTAACCACCTTTACCATTGTCTGAAACCCCAAGTCGACTTTCATATATGGGAGAAGGCGATCATCCTTAGTAGAGTCAAAATTGCTCTGATATACCATCAACTCAACGGGAAAATATAGTAGAAGACCAACGAGGGAAGCAAGGTTTGCAATTGAACTTCAGCCACAAGCTTTAGTGAGGTTATCCAGCAATGTAAACTCTCCCTCCATCTGGCCATTAGAGAATGACAACATATTAGGCTTGAGGTGAATTCTAACATGCTGCCAACGCCACCAACCAACCCCAAAAATTACTGGAAACACCAGGTTTGGAATTACGGAGAACAATCACAAAAGCGAAAATGGTGAACTGAGAAAGGTACTGGGCGTTGTACTCTTTACGAGGGATAGGAGGCTGACAAGGTCATCAACACTGCTGGCCCCAAGTCCAAGTCAAGATCCAGCTTTTGGGCACTCCAAACTCATTAAGTTACACGCTGCACCAGTGTCAATCAAAACCTCAAAAGACACTTGGTGTGATATGATAGTATTTTTTATTGACAATAAGAGGAGGGCGGAATTCTCTTTAATGGCAAGTATGGTCAAGTCCATTGATAAGGAAAGTATTGCAACTGGATTGAGGGAAAACACAAGATTTGCAACAGGGGCAGATGCTTCATAAGTTGGAATGCCAGAATATACAAACATGGGCGCAGGGGCCGTGGCAACTTTTGGAATTAATATGGATACTGATTCAGAGCTGGGACTCGAAACCAAGGCCACCTTGGCAGCTCCTAGTATGAAACCCCATTTTGGAGGGTGGGCTGAGTATATACTAGATACACTGGGCCATTGTGGACATAATTGAACTTCTTCACAACCATATTCATCTGAAAGAAAATGAACACTTCTGCACCCATCTTGACAAGAAGGGCGGAAATGATTAAAAAAGTAATGGATGGTTGATTATGTCACAGAAACAGCAAGATAAATATAGAAGAGCCTGCCAGTCTGGATGCTGATGTACCCAAATGACAAGCCTGATTGCCAGAAGCACTAATGCTTGAGCGACTGATATTAGAATGGGAACAGATTTTGCAAATGAGCACCCATGAGCCATAGTTGTGAACATAAACCTAGCGACAAACCAGGGAAAATATGACCCCAGGGCCTGTGGGTTTTTGCTAAATTTGGGTCAGAAGGGAGGTTTAGATTACATCATAATAAAAACTAAAATTGATAACAGGTTTTATATTGAAAATGAAAAATAAAAATTCAACCATCAATTTCCATAAATGTGCTATGACTGATTAAAAAACTATTGATTTTATGGAATAGCTTAGAAAGTTCAGGATTGGGGACATCAAGGTTTGACCTATCTTGGAAAACTTTGAGTGAGGGGAATGACATGAACCTAATTAGAATTGACATTAAAAGTCAGTGGTGGACTGGTCACTGCCAATTCAGCCTCAGATGCCTGAATTGTGGCTTTATCACTTTTTTAATGTTTATACAAATGACATCTTGCCTGATGGGAAGCGTGAACCTACCAGAGCCACCCCACATAGGGGAGGTCTTAAGAGGTCAGGAATGGGTTTGGGATACCTAATTGGCACAAACCTGATCACTTTGGCATCCATTTGGCCAAAAGTGATTTAACAAACAACAATCCTGAGATGATAGGGGAAGGTTCTAAGCTAAAGGCGACTTAAAACAATGACTAGGCGCCATCAGTGAGCTTTTAATAAAGATCTGAAATAAGGCACATTTGTCTTAAAGGGTACAAGCCTGTTGGATTTGTTTCCAAACTTTCAGGGAAGATTTTTAGATTAATGACAATGTTTTTAATGTTTCAACACCATTTATGAGTTTTGCTGGGATTTGATACTGGACACACATTTTTTGGCAGATACACGCCCATTGGGCTTTGTTCCTGATGTTTTTGAAGTTGGCTTCGAAGTGAAAACATCATTTTCCAGTGGCTTAATGTCGCTGGCTAATGTGACTGAGGCTTTTACTCTTGAAACTCCATTTCCTGAATGTGTGCGCCTTTAGGATTTGTTGCTGTGGTTCTAAGATTTTTAATACATCTGCAAATTTTTTTTCAAAACACAAAACTGATTTACCAGGAGAAATTCTGGGGATAAGCAGCAGAATCTTAGAAGGATGGTTGTTACCCAACGCTCATCACCCACATGGGCGAGATCACCCTGCGTGATGAGAGGGACAGCTGCCCTCTTAGGACCCTTTTTGGTAGGAAATGAGAACACCGCCCGGACTAGGAAGAAAGGGATGCTCCTCCAGACTTTTATGTAGGGACCCACACCAACGTTAAGTTTACTTCTTAAGTGGTACTGGCTTATGGAACTGGAGGACATGAGTGCAATCAGAACCTGTCTTAAGGCTGGGTAAGTAATAATATAGTTCTGCAGGATAAACCCAGGCTGAAAAGTGAATAGAGGTTGATAATAAACATTAAGCAATTACCTTACCAGTTTTAAAAAAGGGCAGAGAGAGCCAAATTTCTTGGTTAGTCTAATGTGTATTAATATGGCTGATTAGAAGAAAACATGGCTCCCAGTCTAAGTGAATCATCAGCAAGTGGAAAGACCATAATCTAATAGAACTTCTATCATAACAAAAATGAAAATTGATGCTCTACTCTAGTGAGTAAATTAATAGTTTGTAAACAAAATGTACCTAATACAACCAAAAAGCTGCCAGGGGCAACCGCGGGTCTTTTGGGGCAACCCAAAGGTCTGGAGAGGAATGGAGTATGAAACCTCCTTCTAGTTTTGCAGTAGATCTGCTTTTAGTAAATTTATAGTAACTGTGGGTTAACCTTTGGACACAATAATATTTAGGCTCAAAACAATAAACAAATTTATAATTTAAATAAAGTGAATTGCAAATTAAATTGAATTATCTTAAATTGAGCTTTTTCTAAGATTTAGGTTAATTTGCAATTTTTGTTGAAGTCTGAGATGCGGTAAAGGATGTGACAGTGGCAGGGCGTTGGTCAAAACCTCCTTTGTGAACATTGGTGTAAGCCTCCTGAGGAGAGCACCCTGGATGACCCAAATATTTGGGTGTCCAATAGATTAAGCTATTGAGTGGTCCTCATTCTGAGGGCTGTATTGCACCAAACAAGTGGTGGGTTGGCAGGGCAAATCTCAGTTTATAGGGTGCCGGCATGAATAGCAGAAAAACTGGTACTGTTTTGGGCATAATTTCTAAGATTTAAGTAATGGTTTGATGTGTCAACAGGATGATAGATCAAAGTACATACTAAATGGTTACTGGGACTAGGCCAAAAATTGCGACATGCTTTACTGGATCAATCGAAATTTCTTGGAAAAATTTTGATAGAATGAGTCTTGGGGAAAAAGTAGGAATTGGATATATGCACAAAACAAGTTCAAAACTAAGATTGAAAAGACAGTACTCTAAGTAGTGTCTGCTGTCCTTATGAGAGGGGGAGGAGTTATTTAGAGTGAAGGCCAAGAACTGGTTTGTCAGGGTCCCATGAGGCAAATTTTAGAACTTGTTGAGCTAGTGTTAATTTCATGACGTTTGTATAAATTTCCAACAATTTTTATGACCTTGTACATGTTTTGGTGTGATTCCCCAGATTGGTGAACAAAGAAAATAAACTAGTACAAATCTACACAAAATCATTTAGACTGATAAATTGGCATAGCCAGTTTTGTATGGATATGTGTTGACTAAGGACTCAATATGAATAGTTTTTGTGGTCAGATTGGATGATTTAAGGTGCTGATAAGTGATCTATTACATTAATGACCTTACAAACCAGTCTTATGAATCGTTTAGTGATTTTTGGGCTTTGAGGAGAAATTTATTTTTTATGGGAAAACATAGGCAACATGACTAGGTGGGGTGAGGCCTAGTGCCCTTCCAAATGCTCCTTTTTTGGAACATATTCCTGCAAGCCCACTCTAACACGCTCATTAACTAATCGTAAGAAAAGGGGCAGAGATTGAGGATCCTTATTATAAAGGCAGAAATTTAACGCTCATTTAACACATGTTCTAGGTCACTTAACTATAATGATGGATTCACTGGCGCCCTGGGAGCTCCTCTACACCTGTAGGGGCACTGCATGGTCCATTCAGGGAGGCTGATCTTCAGGACTTACACTCAGGGCATGTGTGGATTATTGACCCTTAAATTTAATAACTAAGGTATACAGTTACCTTATTTTGATAGGGAGTTCATATCTCAGATGGTCCTGGGGAGACAAACCTTATCCAAGCTGGAACAGGCCAAAACTTTCAAACAACATCCTGTGATTATGGAGAATCATCATTATACAGCCTTTAAGTGCCACTTGGGTTGTTCATGTACAAAATGGTTCCTATCCTTCTCAAAAATGAACAAGTGGTATTACAGTGCACCATTGACAAAGTCTTGGGTGGCTTTATTGGTAATATTGCATATCATACATTATAACGTGCACATTATAAGTCCAGGGAGGGGCATAAACTGAAATGGTAAGATTGTTTGAGGCCCGTGACAAGGAGAACCTCCGCCTAAAACATACTTATTGCAAGTGTTATTAGGAATTTATCTCATTATTGGATTTAAATTTTTTTTAAAAAGTGCACAGCCATTGCCCATACAGAATAAAAGCGTTGAGGTAATGATCGCCACTATGGATAAAACAATTATTATGAGGTTTTTCAGGTCAGTAGATATTCTGAGACAGTTCTGAAAAGGGCCTATTCAAGGCCACATCTTGAACAAGCTGATGGGACAAGCTCTTTTAAGATGGGGAGAAGGCAATAAGAGCCTTATAAAACAACAAAGAAACCATTAACCTCGCTGGTACTAGCACATCAAGATAATGATTGCCCCTTTATACTGGAAGCCAATGACTTTAAGTTTGTGATATAAGCAGTTCTTATATAGATAGGGGAAGATGAGGTGGATCATTCTTTTAGTTACTAAAATAATAAATGTTACCTTCATGAACAGAATAACCTGTGTATAACAAATAAAAAGTGATTGTTTTAGCTTTATACAATGTTAAGACTGTCTTATATGTGGGCACCTCTTTAAGACCAGAAAGGATCACATAGACTAAAGCACTATAATAGACTTGTCATAAAATCGCTTTTTAAACAGTGGGATCCGCTAGTGTGCCAGGCCAACTAGTATGGAGACTGGCTGACCCTTGCTGTTTCACCTTCTTAGGCGTACAACCCACTACAAGTCCACATCCAACCCACCAACACAGCAGACCAATGACTTCACCTTAGACCCATGGTCCCTCTTGGGTGTACCCTGGTGAGAACATCCCCCATAATGGGTGGCCATGACATTCTCGTGCTGCATTACCTTCAAGACCATTCTCCAACCCATCTTGGGTGTTCCTCAGCGAGTCCATCCCCATCCTGGGTGGCTATGGCAATCCTGAGATGCACCACCTTCAAGGCTGACGGCCAGCAACACATTATCATTGGTGGCCAGTCGGCCAGGTTCCCACCAGTTTCTCGTAGGGCTGAGGTATGGGAGCTGGGAGCGTCAGCCACTCTAGGAACATCACCCCGCACCTACTTCAGGGATCTCCAATCCCCCCTTTTTCCTAATCTAGCAGACTAACTACTAACAACTAAAATAAGATTTGTAAAAGAGAGATTATTATTTGGAGGAAAGGAAGACTATTTATACTCTAGGCTACTGCACCTATGAGAACCCCTTGGCCATACAAGATAGAACCTCAACTAATAGAAATCATCCATGGTAGAAATTCCGTCTCATTCTGCTCGTCCTAATCGCCAAATATTAGGCTGACTCATACTTGGCACAAGTCACCGGCCAGCCATAATAAATTACTATTATAAATATAACTTTGGACATCATCAACATAAGTTGCCGGCACTTTGAATTAGGAAGTGAATTCATAATTAGATGATTGATAATAAATACTTCAGCTTTCCACCAGAAAATCCCACAATCGTTTTCAAAGCAGTTAGCATCGAGATAAGGCTCTGCAAAACTCATATTTGAGGAAGTAAATCATTACAATATGGTTGATATGAGTATGTTGGTTTTCCTCAAAAAATTCCAACAATCACCCACAATTTTGCAGTAGGCGCCAAACTAGGACTACGCCAAACCTAAAACGATTGATTTACAATAAATTAAATAATACCAAACTAGTTGATTGGCAGCAACCATGCCCAACTAATTGACACGCCTAATTTTGATATTATTGGGAAGAATCTATCTGGTTAATTTCCAACAAGAACAAAATAAAATGAACCTGTGTTACCTCAATGGCATCTCTACCTGTCCCAGATTAATATTGACTAGGTAAATCCAAGAGATTAGCATTATCCCCATCCTGGTAATCGAAGACCCAAAATATGGTTTTCTCAAAGGAGGATATAGATGTTTACAAGTTGGAAACCATGCTATCCAATACAGTTTTTCCACCATCCAAGTTGGCTACCCCAACGTTGTTAACAAGATCAAAAAACGCTCAGTAATGCTTGAGATATGGAGTTACACTCATAAAAAAAGAAGAGGGAGTAGTGTATGTCCAGTACAATATCTACCAGAAGGAGAGTGATATCTTCCTCTAGTAATAAGAGCCCATGGCTTCCAATACACAAGTCTTAAAAGGAGCAATAGCGCCTTCCATTACACTCTGGGGAGATATATGGGGGTAGAGAATATGGTGGGTCAATCCCAAAAAATTACTCAAGGCTGGGAATGGTTTAATATGTAAGAGAGTAAGTTGTAAGATGCATTACCTGTTTCCATTCCAAGGACTCTATACAGAATCTTAAGGAGTATAGTTACTTCAAATAGCAGAAGTGGCGAGAGCTTCAATTAGTGTAAAATTCATAATGGGACTTCTAATATATAAGTCCTTAACTTTATAAAGTTGGTATTGACCAGTTAATAAAGTATGTAGAGCTCTTCACAAATATCTCTAAGATCATGGCAAAGAGTATGTCTGAAATCTTTTTAGATGAGAGTTTGTACAACATAATCTCCCAAAAAGTTAGTTTTAGATATTGGCCCACAATTATTTTTTGCGTTTCTGATAGCATCTGCTCAGGAACCTCTAGATCAAGCTGTGTCAATCAGCATCCTATCACACCCAGTTTGACTCCAAATCAAAAAATTGAACAAATCCTTGAGCAATTTTTGCGCTGCAATATGAAAATCCCACAGAAATGTTGGACTAATTGTCTGAAACTGGCATGATTTTTACTACAATAAAATCATGAACTTGTCAATGGGTACTTACTCATTTTTGAAAACATCAGATTCCACCCAAATATAGTGGAGGAAACTAAGAGGCTGATCTCAACTGCGGAAGCTTAATTGCTGGGATAAAAACAAAAAATTAAAGACCTTTATGATAATCTGGTTAAGACTATTATAAGATTTAGGCTTGTTAAAATCTGTAGCGTTAGATGGTTGCTCGCTTCTGCACCATGACTTCAGCTGCACAGATTCTTGAATATTTGTGTTGATTGTTTGATAATATATAGTCTGGGGCAAAAATAGTATGAAGACTATTATTATGGTTGATTGCCTAAAAGCCACGTTGAGTAAATTTTTCAACGCTAAACATGTGCTTCTTCATCTTGAAGATACTTTGGTACTGGTAGGGGACACTTTCCCTATTCTTTTCTTGCAGATCCATGTGGAGACTTGATAACAACAAACCTAAGGATGTCTGATCCTTGCACTCTTATCTCAAGTGTAATGTTATACATCAAATGTAAAACAACTAAGTTATTATCAAGTTTAAATCTAGTTTTATTAGGGTATATTTTCTGGGTTTTAAAGTAAATATTGACAAGACATTTTTGCTGTCTGCTCGGAATTATTTGCTTTCCTATACTGGTTTGACCCTCAAGTTTTAGGCACCTAAATATCGTTGGTTTTCTTTGGCTTTATTTTCTTATGTAGCATAATAATCATCTGTTTGGCGAACATTTATCTGGTTTTATTAACCAGAAACCAATTGTGTTGGTCAAGGACAATCCTACAATTTACCTCCAGCATTAGGACACTTAGGTAGTTTCTAACAACTCCACATCCATTTTCTCTAAACGATAACCAATAATTTGATTATTGGGTGTTGTTCCCTCATTGAATTCATACTTAATATTGTTGGAAATGATTCCTGATGAGAATATCTTTAGTTAGTGACCACTGATGAAATATTAGGTTGTTTACTGTAATAATTTGACTATCAGGTTTTGTTCCCTCATTAACTTATCTCATTATCATTGGGGATTATTACCAAAAATATTCTCTCTAGTTGGCGACCGTTGCTAATATATATGATTGTAAATAATTGTAAAATTCCATAAATCAGTCAAAAGATTGTATAATGTAGTCAACTGAGATTCCAAATATCCCCCCTCTTGACAAATTATCCATCAGAAGATAGAACCCTTGGGATGAAAGCTCCCTCAGCGTGTGCCCATATTTGGATATCATATCTCTATGACCTCAGTGGAGTTCTGCTCTGTCCACACTCAACGCCCATATGTTCTTCTCAGCTTGATGACTTTTTGTCCTTGGTTGCTACCCGATACTGCCTCTTCTTGAGTGCAGCTCCATGACGTCATACCATGACACAATCCCATCTCCACATCATTGTTAAAAGATGAACTTTTCCACCTGTACAAACCCCAGGATGGGTCCCAATGGCATTTTGCCATTCATTCTGTACCAACCCAGGACGGATTTCAGTGACACCTTAGTCAACCTGTACTAATCCTAGGATGGGTTCCCAATTGCACCTTGCCATTCAATATGTACTAGTTGTCAGAAAACTGGAGTGCAGGAGGTTCATAAAGGGAAAGCTCAAGCCAAAGGTGAAATAACAAGGCCAAGTGACCAACAAAACGAAGAGACGTCCTAAACGGTCAGTATTGTGTTTACATATAAATTGGTGGATCAAAACGCACACCAAACTGGCCAAAAACTTTATCAACAAAAGCCCTGGGAGCTGGGAAGGGTAGCGTAAAAGATAATGCAAAAGGCTGCAAAATAGGAGGAGTTGGAGACAGCGGGATAGGGTCAGAGTGGTGGAGGGCTCACGTACAGCAGTAGGTGCAAACCAGAGCAGAAAACGAATTTAGTTATCACAGAACTTCGGAGAGGTGAGTTATTTTATGTTGAAGAAAAGAAAATTATACAGGAAACTTTCCTAAAAAATCATATCCTTTAATATAGAGAATAGAGTATCTGAGAAAAGCAAAGCCTTTCTCAGCTTAGGACTTAATTTTTAGAAGGTTAATCATGAAGATTCCAAATAATTATTGAAATCTGATATGAGCCACAAATTCATTGTTCTTCAACAAAATAAATTTTTTAAAATTAGCTGAGTTCTGTAACCTCATTTTTTGTAAATCTGAGTTCTAGGTTCAATTCCCGCCTGGCTTTTTGCCTCAGATGGGCCTATTTCCTCAGCCTGGCTGGCAAAGCCAAAACATTTTTTGTCAATGTCCTTAGAAAGGTCATAAGTTACCCTTATTTGTTCAGGTCTTTGTCCCAAGGGCTTGTTGGACTTGGCTTTGGAGGGGCGGTTAATTCCAGGAAATATGTCACTAGCTGTGACATCATCCTCCACTCTTGGCCGGGGTTCTATACCACCTGTGGGGACATTAGCCAAGGCTGATTTTCTTGTGGGGAGTAGGTAGCTTCATGGCAGCTAAGGAGGCTTGGGTGGTAGGACCTGCAGCATCTGGGAATCTAGAGTAGAAGTCATGAATTGAATCCTGAGCATTAGTCATATCCCAATAGGATACCCAGTTGTTCTCCATCTCACCATATCCTTTCCAGGACACCAAGTATTGCAGGCGTCGTCAGGATAGGCGAAAAGCAAGAATGGCATCTATTTAATATTGGGGTTCACCATCCACTATGACAGGATCTGGGATAGGTGGCATGAGACCATTAAAGGGGGTCAGGAGGCATTCGTGTAAGGTGCTGAACACTTTATTTGAGGGGGGTAAGTCAACCTGGTAAGATGATGAGCCAACTTTCTTGGGGATCTTGAAGGGTTGAACATGCTTGGGACGTAACTTGCGGTAGTGATAATTCAGGTGGAGATTCTTGGCGTTGACCATGACCAAGTCACCAGGCTTATGTTCAGGTCATTCACGGCGCTTTCAATTAGAATATGCTTTGTAGATCCTCACAGCATCTACAAGGTGGTCCTTCACTGCCTGATGTATGTCCCTGAGCTCTTTAGTGCGCTCATTGGCAACAAACACGGTGGACTCAATCCATGAACTTGGGCTAAAACTGGGGTTGTAATCATTTTTTGTAAAAAAGGGGGAAGTGCCTGTAGAGACATGGGTAAGGTTATTGTAAGCAAACTGAGCCAGTGGGAGGTGAGAGGATCAATTGTTCTGTTCAGAATTAGAATAAGTACGCAAGACTTGCTCAAAAATTTGTTTCACCCTTTACATCTTTATAACTGACTTGGGGTGGAAGGCTATGGAGCGGCAGGGCGGATTTTGAGGATGGAAAGAAGGGCTTCCCAGAACTAAGCGGTGAATTTTGAGCCTTGATCGCTTATAATCTCCTTGAGAAGACCATGTAAGAAAAAGATGTGATCTAAAAAGAGGCGGGCTGTCTCAACTGAAGTAATGGTGGTGTTGCAGGGGATGAAGTGGGACATCTTTGTGAAACGGTCCACCACAACCATTACTCCATTGTAACCCTGGTTCAAGGTGTAACAGTTGGAAAATTCCGGTTTCAACCGCTGTATAATAAAAGATGCTTTTGGCGCACTGACAGCACCAAAGCAGACTAAAATCGAGTAAGAAGAGGTTTGATGCACCAACAGCGCCAAAACATTCCTACACTGAGATAGGTATGCAAGGTCTCTATCTTGATTGTTTTAACACAACCATTCAAAAACTCCTCGAAACTAGATACCCAAAAAAGACCAACAGGTAAGCAAGGTATGCTAACCCCAAAATAACCTTAATTTCTAGTCAAGTGATAAAAAGGGCCTGCTGAACAGAACTTGTCTGGGGGTGCAACTGACAATGATCCCAGGAGGGAAAGCTAGGGACAAGATTCTGAAGTGAGCTTAGAATTGGCGGGTGCGCCTTTTAACAGCTGACCTTTTGTGGGACTCACCAGAATCATTGATTAGGCTCATATGAGCCTAATCTACAATTCATGCGAGGCAAACCAGCACCCAAAACTGAATGAACCAAAAATTCTTTTAAATGAATTGACTTGGATTTTGAAAAATCTGAATTTGAGTCAAAATGCAACAATCAATACAAACTTGATTGTTACACCATTGTCTCAGTTTAAGTGACCTGGATCATGTGGTAGATTAGCATTGGGTTATTGCCTTCCCTTTCAGGGATACTCCGTCACCGCCCCATTTCTTCTTCTTATTCATTAAGATAATGATAAAGAGGCTTTCAAGGAGGTAATAAGTTAAGGAGCCTCTGGAAGGGCATGAAGATTCATCCCACACTTAGTCCTGTTGAACATCATTTCCTGAAAATAGGTCAAAATCTTCCTTAAACCCCAATATTTATCAAACTGTTCATATGCGTGATATTAGGTCGCCATTTATTTAATAGATCATAAACTGATGCTCCAATCACCCAATATACCCAAATTTATTAAAATTGAGTGTTTAGTCAAATGGGATCCATGAAAACTTGCTGCGCAAATTTTACCTGTCTGAAAAATTTCAATAAATTTTTTGAATCAATCATATTCATTGTTCAGAAAATTTGGAGAATCCAATATCAAAACTATTATGAGGTCATTCAAAATTATTTGAGACTCGCTCCCAACCAATGTTATACTTTCTAGCTCAACCAATTAAAAGGTTCCTCATATGCTCCAGAACAGTCAGTTCTTTGACTTCTCTCCAATTCTCTCACCTCTTTATAAGAACATCACCTCCAAAAGTACTTTAGTTTTAATCTCAATTTTATTTGGGAGTATACAATCTGAGATGATGCACTCAAGGGATGGGGTGGGAAAGTAAATTGGGATTAAATTAGTAAGGAAGCAAGCAAAAAGATCGAGTTTTAGTGTTAATCAAACAGCCTCAGCTATTGTACCTTGCTGTGGGTCTTTGTTTTGGGGGACCTCCGATTTCTCAGAAAATGGGTCTTCCATAAACATGTTTGGTGCACCGCGGATATTTTGACATGTGAAATGTCCCATGATGCTACTCATGCACATTGTCTCAGTTTAATGGCATCTTTAAACAGCCATTAGCCAAAGTTTTTATTTAGATAAAAGCAAATGTTGTTGATGTCCCTAGCTGGGCCAGACCCTTGAGGGCTTAAAGTGGAAGTGATTAGTTACATTGAATCGCACATAGTGCTAAAAAATTTATCTTTTTGCAGTCAAAGTCTCAATGCCTCACCCAGACTGGAAGAGCCAGTTTTTGGCTAAATGGTTGTGACTTGCGGTTCATAGCTATGCTAAGTCCACCACTTTCTACCAAATTTCCCGCCGTTTACACGTAAATACTTGTTTTTCAGAGAATACTCTTCATTTCACACCATTCACTGCCTGTGCGCTACATTTGAGAACTCCCACGTGTGAAACAGGAGCTTTGCTGCCATCCAATTCAGGGTTGTAATCTTGGGGTGAAGGAGAGGATTGTTCAAAATTTCTAATGTGTATTGCGGAGCTTTGGAAAGTGTGTTATTCCCCATAAATTCAGTGTTTGAAATGGCTGGATGCGTGAGACCAAAGAATTTGCACTGGATGGAAGCACTGCATGCTGATTGAGCTTTAGAGATTTTTCGTATTAACCCGCAGCGTATCTACTGGGTTATAATTTTAACCTTACCATGACGTTTAAAATTTTAAAATATCAGAGCATCACCTTTGACTCTGGCGTCATATCCCATGGCCCACTAACCTTGGGCATGAAATTAGGTAGTTGTATAGGGTGGTTGTGGATCCTGGGTTCCTGAGGACCAGGTTTCTGACTATTTGGGTCTTTACTGCAGATGCCCATGGAGCTGAAATCCCTTCCTGTGAGGTCGTGGCACTGACCCATTTCATAGATATGTTTGCAGCGTTGCATTCAAGTTAATCTGCCCCATCCTTCCTTCAGAAGTTGATACCCTTAGTGTGGTGATTCTGGATGGGGGAGCATGTGCCACAGACCGGTGGTGTAGAATTGAAGTGAGTTGTTCGAAAAAAAGTTTTTTTAAAGCATAGCATGTGAAAAGTCTCAAATATTTAGAAAAGCATAGTGTTGGCAAGGCGGCATTTTCCACCCAAGGATGTCTTCCTAAATTTTTATCTTTCCACTGTCCTTTGGATAACCTAAAGTACCTTCTCTTCACCTCTTGAGTTGCTATACTCGCGCTTATGATGAAAATCCCTAGGTATCTTATGGGTTCCTTTGGGCAAGGCATATGAAAGGGGTGGGATAAAGCTGGACTTCTTATACTTCTTCTCTTTGCGTTAGGTTGTGACTTTTCTTTTTGTCCACTTATTTTTAGGTCCTGCGCTTAGCATTTGATAACTTCATGGCTTGTGATCTTTTTTTGTTGAGTTTAGCTTAAGAGACTTTATAATATGCTGATTATCTCCTCTACCTTCTTGGAATCCGCTTTGGAAGTTACCCTTACAGGCAGTTATCTGTGAAGACCAATAACCTTAAGTAATTTTTAACCTTTGCAAGCTATGCCAGCTAACTGTTTCTCCATTATCCGTAGTAGGGGGTCAATTGTAAGGTTCTACATGATAGCTCCAAGTGGGTCCCCTTAACGAAGGCCTCTTTTAGTGTAACTGGAGATAAAATAAATGTTGAACCAAGAACTGAGAAGCTGGATGACAATTGATAGTTTGCTACCCATGATATAAAGAGTTTTGGGAGACTTTTTTGAGAAGCATTGTCACCAAGTAGTCCCAATCTACTCTTTCATATGCCTTGGCTTGATTTAAAAAGCAAAGCGTGCCTTTGGATGCTCCTCAGAAAATATGTGCTTCTTGGTGAATGTTGTCCCAAATGCTTTTCCTTGGGGTAAAACGTGCTTTTGTGGGCAATGCAATCCTTGGTTTTTCTGAAAGATGCTTATCCATAATCTTCCTCATTATCATCATGTCCGCTTTACTTAGAGATAGTGAGCGCCAGTTGTTCAGGTCATTATGGTCCCCTTATCTATGGAGCACTATGGTGCAGGCTTCCACGCCTCCTGGGTCACACTCCCCTCTTTTAGACTGGAGGTAAAGAGGAATAGAATGGGCTTCTTTATCACTTAACAGTGTGCTTTATAATAACACAAGGGATACCGTCTGGTCCTGATGACTTGGTGGTAGGGAGTCTGCAAAGAACCTGTGCGTTAGCTCTTCCTCCGTTATGGGGTCAACAAGGTTTTCTAAATGCTCAGCGTGGTTGGGGATAACCTTGATGAAGAAGACCTTAGAAGTATCCTCTGATGGAACCTCCTTATAACATTCTGAAAAATAGGAGTGGGTGATGGATGCTATTGCTTCTAGATCGTTAATGGTTTACCCATCATGTGTTTTTAGTTCAGTAAGACTGAAGTTTCTGGCCTCGCTTTGTAAGTATGGTAGAAGAACTTGTATGGCAGACCCATGAATGGCCCATCTGTCCCTGCTTATAGAGGCCCATGTTCATTTGAGGTTGCTTATGTTTCTTGATGATTAGTGTCTGTTTCACCCTATCTCCAGACAACTGTGGTGAGTAGCCGCTGAGAGTTAGGGTATCTTTACAGATGCTTTATTATTCTCTAAGATTTAGCAAGTTTGCTATTTCCTTTTAATTTGACGGGAGGCTGCAAGGGCAGGGGTGGAAAAAATCTTTTTTTAACTTTTGCCATTGCTGCCACAAGCTTTTTAGTTGGTGCATTTGACTAGTTCTTCTGCATGTATTTTCATCTGATCATCTACTTGGACCAAATTCACGTTCTTTGGAAGCACCTTTTCCAGCAGTGATTCTTGAGCAGTACTTACTTTGATTTATACTAATTTTCACCATTCTGTGGTCTGATAGATGTAGGTCAATTTATTCCAAAATCATCAACTTGTGATTCCAATGACATGGGTATGAGTATCAAATCCAGTCTAGTGTTGCTGATTAGTTGATTACCTACACAATTTGGCCGCGTCAGATTTTATAAGAATGATTATGAGATTGGTTTGGCATCTAGAATGCTTTTTTTGTCATTAATTGTTGTAGGTTGGCTCGAACCTATTAGCAGGTTTGTGACATTTAGCCATCTGTCACAAATTTTGTCCATCTAGCTTTTGAAGTCCCCTAGGTAAGATGTTTCATATGGAAGGTTTAAGTCGATCAGGCTGACCAAAAGCTCTTCCCTTTTTTCCGCTTCAACAGGAGCATGCAATGATGAGAACTGGTATGATTGGTTCCCCCAGTTAATGGCCAGAACTAGAACCCCTCCTTCCAAATGAGTTTAAAAACTGTGATTGTGATGGCAGCTAATCCTTTAAATACAAATCCACAAAAGCTGGTCCAGAATGTTTGTGAAGAATGAAAGAGTCTGGACTACTCTTCCTCTTTTCCAGTGGTGCAATTGCACTCTTGCAAAGCAAGCACGTCCACCTGAAGGTTTATCAGAATCCCTCGTTTCTTATCCAGGGACTTAGTGGATGAGAGTCATGCTATGTTGAGAGTTTTAATAGTTAGCGAGCCCAACACGCCTGATAAAACTGCATAGGGCCTCATTGACCCTGTGCAGCAAAGGTGGTTTGCTTTTATATGGCCCTAGTCATAGGGCCCTCGTAATTGGTTTGGGCTAGTGATTTATTTGATTGCCATTCATGTGGCCCAGTGTTCCAATTTAAATTATCCGTGCCATGAACACTATTGTCATCCATCCCGCTGAGGGTTGAGAAATCTGTAGCTTCTGATGGGGTTTTTGACTGGTACTGAATGGGTTAGGCTCCGTTGTGTCTGGGTAAGAAGTGATCATTATCCAATTCCAGTTTATATGCCCACTACTCACTATCATGCGACTGCTGGCCTGTTCTGGTGGCGTCACAATAGAGAGGTGCTCATGTTGTTGCTCAATGTTATGCTTTACCGCTTCCTCTCAATCTGCAGCTTCCTTGTCCTCCTTTTTCTTTTTCTTCTTGGCCTTCTCTGACACCTTTCTGGCCATTTTCGCTTCATTACGCTGCCTTAGAAGACTGGTTGGTCTACCTCATAGTTAGCCTGTGAACTTAAAAGGCGGACTGTTAATGCGTCCCTCTGATCTGTTTAATTCAGGCTTTCTTCACAAATATTAAACTTTATTTCTTCCCATGTAGCCGGACAGGCATTAGTTTTATGTCCTACTTTGTTGCAACTTGTGCATATAGATGGGCAAATTTCTGGGCGGACTGTGAAAGGACGAACTGTTTCCCTTTATGTTCTAAATAGTATGCTTTGCGTGAGACTGTATTGATGTCACCCTCAGCGTCCATGTACGGGTGTGCAATTGCTACAGCCTTGTTTGTAGCCAGGTGGGGCAGGAGGAGGTTAAATCCATTTCTAAAGTAAACTAGTCCCCCATATATGCTAAGGCTGCTTGTTAGTGTTGCCTCCAAGTAGTCCCACTTTTCAGTGGTTGGGAGTCCTTTAAGTACCACAGAAAGGGAGTATATCATCAAAAAAGTGGGTGCGTGTAATTAATATATTGGTTGTAATTTGCTCAACCTCCTTGCTACCCTAATCTTACTGCAGGTGACTACTAATGGGGCAGCTATAGCGACTTCAGAGGCCTCAGCAGTAGCAAAGCCAAGGTCTAAGGTTCCCATCATGAGTTTTTCAGTTAAGCTTAAAGCATCTGGGAAGCGTCCTGGGATAGCCTGACAAACTGCCTTATATCATAGAGCTCTTTTACACCAGATTTAATTATGAGCATCAAATTCACGCAAGGACTTATAAAAGCGTGGCTGATGTTGCAAGTTCTTTGAAAAGCTTGGACCATCTTGAGATAGTCTCTACATGGGGCATATGAATCCCTTTTTGCGCTACAGTTAAAGTTGAGCAACTGGGCCTTCTGTCCCATTCGGTTCCCCTTTTTTGCAGCTATATAGGTGTGTGAGATCATTAGATTAGGTCACTTTGTCATCTCCTAATTTGACAGCATAAACTTATTTGAGATAAGCCAACCAGGGGATAGACATTACTGAAACAGAAACACCAAACAAGCAAACTGAAAAGATGAACTAAGCGCTCTTAATGAGCGGTGAGACACAAAATGTTAAAACAACCAACCAGGTGAAAAATGGTGAGCCGCTTATTCCACCATGGAAGAAGGGGAATGGGGATTGGGGAGCTCATCCTCCACATTGGAGTCCTCCTCATAGGAAAGAGTGCGGGTTAAGGCGGATAGCAATGGTATGGGGTGATCAGCAACATGTTGGTTGATTTTTGTTGATGATTGGATGGGCTGGTAAATCACTTCATCAAAATTGCACCTAGGTACTGGGATAAGCATTGTTCTGCATGAAGGCGGAATAGAAGGGAGCGAGATAACAAAGCGGCAGTGGCACAAGTGACTTTTAACTTGTCCTGCGAAGTAAAAGCCACTTTTTGGACAGCAGTAGTAGTTTGATTGCAGAGGCTAAGGATGTCACGTTTTCCCTGTGGGGACAGGGTTGGGGAATAATGGGAGGAGAGATTTCCTTGATTAGTATTTCCACTGACGCAGAAACACACATGTAGATGTCAGCATTTTCTGGATGATCAACTGCTTCTTCAACGAGCTGGTGGAGAGAGTGGAACACATGGGCATCCAGCTGGAGACTGTAAAAAAGCCGAAGGGTCTGAGCAGGGTGCTGTACCTGGATAAATGCTTTGATTTGGACATCCTTTTTTAAATAGCATTTCCCACCTCATTAGTTTCAACCAATGAGTACCATGGGTTCAAGTCATATAGGAAATCAATGTTGGTGAATTGATAGGCTTTGTCTGTCAATTGAAGAATAGAGTGGGAACAAAATGTTGTACAAGCTGTCTCCTGATTGGTCAAAGCGCAGATGGCACTGGACTGAGGAGGAGGCTGATTGGCAGTTGCAGGCACCGCAGTGGCAGCAGGCTTTGGGATAGGGGGGAGGATTGTACCCTATAACAGAAAGTCAGTGGGGTGTGTGGCCGATTATAGGCCAGATGGAGACAACGCCAGTTTGGAAGAAGCATTGAGAGAGGGACATTTAAGCTTTGGGTAGTCCAGCTCAAATCAGGATGGGCAGATGGTTTTCCCGCCCTTGACGTGGGACTAGAATGGATGGTTGGGGACATAGGGAATGATGGTGCGTGGGGAATTGACAAAGCAATTTTACTATTATTTGGGCTAATCTGGAAAATACCCAAGGCCAAGCAAGGCGAGCGGCTTCATTGGGGACCACAAACTTAAGTATTGGGTTGGATTTGTACGCGGTTAATCCTTCCATCAACTTCCGATGGAGCACCGCAGGGGGAAGGTACATGGGCAACCCCACAAATTGACCCACCATAGTGATGTCTGTGTGGAGCTGGGTGCACGTTGTTGGTATAGGGGTGCCCTGGAAAACCAGGGGCCTGGTGGCCGCAGTGGCGGCCTGATTGGACAATGTAATAAAGACAAGATGTGATTAGCTAAATTAAGTTAATCACTTGTAAAAAATTGATGCTTACAGGAAAGAAAAGCTAAATGCAATTAACTAATGATTAATAATATAAAGAATCTATACTACATAAATTATAATCTTTTATTAGATCTTTAGTAAGTCTTTGCTGTAAGCATCAATTTTTTACAAGTGATTAACTTAATTTAGCTAATACCCTCTTTCACTTCAACATTGAAATTGAATCCAATTTGAATTTAAAAAAATTAAAAAAATTGCCACTTTATTGCGCTTAAACTTATGAATGGTGATGCTATTGATACCTGCTGCCCTGACTTGGGTGGTGATGTGCCACTTAGCATATTTCAACCACCACCGAAGCACATCAGGCTGACTCTGCTAGCCCTAATGTAACTGGGCGTTATGTCCCCCTTATGACTTGGCTCACCATCTCACAAGTTCCCAGGAGGTGCTTTGGAGCCATTTGGTGCTCCCATGGAGCAATTTGTGTATTGGCTCCTGGTCAAATATGGAACCTCTTCCAATATGCAAGCGTGGCCATCATTGAGATGACCATGGTTGTGTTTAAACTTTTTGTCTTCATTGATTTCTGCCCCTTTAAGGGGTATTTTGACCTCAGTTTCCATTCTGAGGCTGATGAAACAGCAGCATCTAAGCTGCTATTGATTTTTAAAAAAATTCCCTTCCTACCATTTGCATCCAGCTCCTGGATGAGGCCAATTTGGTGGTCCAGTGTACCAGGTTGCCCTCCCACCTTTCCACTTAATGCCTCCGCCACAAGTTCACAGAGGGTTTGACCATTTATGGTGTAGACCATGTGTTGCAATTCGTGGTTCTAAATGGAGTGATTTTTTTGGCAGGGCCACACATCTTTGTGATGACCCGCCCATTCCATCATGACACCCACCTCACGATTCCCCCTCACACAGTGATCAGATCCGCCCATGATCACTCATTCTGGGCGCATGTCAAGAATTACCGTGCCATTTGCCCCTTGTGCTTCAAGCTTGATCACTAAAAGTGCAAGTGCCATATGACTTCCGCCTCTGCCGCTTCTGCCACCCCACACTCTGGTGTCAGGTCAGCAGCCAATTCAGCCCATTTTTCAGGTGGGCTCAATCCTCCCGCCCCCAACCTCAGGGAATTCTGGCACTGCTTTCAAGGAAGCAACCAATCAAAAATTATTTTTTAAAAAAGTTTAAACAATTTGACTGGATTACAGAATACTGAGTCAATGGCTGAATCAATTTTACTGAGCTGCTGTGGCCAACAGCACGTGGCCAAACAGCTTCTGTCACTGCCCCAATTCCAGTGACTGGCCCAGTGTGTCATATACCAATGACATTATTGTGGGTGTGGATGCTAAAGATAAGGCTGGGTTCCAAGAAGCCCAAAAGGTGAAACTTCAGGCCCTTCCAACCTGAAGCATACCGTGGTCCAGCTCTGGGTGCAGTCCAGGTATGATCAGGTTGGCCTGGAGAAGGAACCTAGAGCCCAGCCTTGCAGCAAGGCATCCGCGTTAAAACGAACTTATACTAAATTAAGGTGGATGGTTCAGTTTGCTTAGTTTCGAAACAAGGGTTCAAAACCTGCCCTGCTATGAAATAACGCGCTTGGGTCTAATCCAACTTCAGTCAATAACTCAAGTGAGGTTAGTTTCGGCCTATTTTACTAACTTAGATGGAAGTATTGCCCTATTGGCGAGTCGCTGCTTGGGTCCACTGCAGCATAACCCCAATTTCCCCATTCTAGCTTAAATACATCTTCCTCTGACCAACATTCCTTGTTGGTCGTCTTTCCATTTAAATAAAACCCCATTTTTGCACATTTTTATGTTATTTCCAGTAAACCTGTGCGTGGACCTCTTTGAGGAGGTCTCACAATATATTAACCAGTTGATTTTAACAATGGTAAGACCTTCTTTTGGTGCTCCGTTGGGCCGCCCAGGTTCCCTCCAACCTGTGCCGCCCCCTACTGCTCCCACCCAGCACCCGTTGTTTCCATTGAAGGTTTACCACTGTGGATAACCATTTTCACGGTTAGCTGCTTCAGCTCCAGCACCATCTGCGGGGCACTAGCAGCTGCCCTTATATCGGCTGGTTTCCTGGTGTTGGCCTTATGCAATCTGCATCGCCAAACTAGGAAACGGAGAGTTACAGATACTCTCCTGACACAGTTCTGGATGAACCCCATTCATTTAAGGATCTCGAAAGATTGATGAGGACAAATGACTGTACCATGTGAAACCAATCTTGCTTTGGATGAGTTCTTTGTTGACCCTCCCAATTTACATCACCGCCGTTTTCGCCCTCAAAACAGTTTTTCAATTTACAAAAAAACCAATAAAATGGCAGTTGAGGCAGCAGCTGCCCCTTGCAACACCCTACTTTACCAGAAACTTCATGGGGCGATGGAGCCCATTTTGAGGGTATTTTTTATCCCCTAATTTTCCCCATGATTTAGTGGAAGATGCAAAGCATGAAATTGAGGCGCTTGTGGTGCAAGATGCACTTGTATTATTATAGCAAAAACTTCTCTTTTCAATCTCAACTATCCCAAAACTCGCTGTTACATCAAGTCATTCACTTGTGTGCCTGCTCTCATCACTTTAGCTGACATCAACTTGCTCAATACATTGAGACAATGGACTGACGGCCTCATAAACGAAGAAAACCCACAGTTATACCTCCTTATGCCTCATGTTGCTAATGCTCCTACTCAATGTTGTCTACCATGGTCCACCAGCTAAAGTGGGCACTGAAAATTTTTTTCCTCAAAGCTTCCTCACCTTCTGATATATTTTCCTAAGCTGTTGGCTAAGGAGCATATCAAGAATTTTTTATTTCTAATAATCCCGTTGTTTGCCCATTTGCAAATATTAATGCGTGGCGTCTCCCTCTTTTGGGTTGTTCACATTAGTGCCAAAAAGTAGTCATTTTTGACTTATAATGTATCATAGATAATGTAAAAAGCAAGAAAACGGTATAAATCACAACTTACAAGAACAAATTTTTCACCATAAACTTTAATGGTGGATTAGTGAAATGCTAGATCTTCTTTCTATAAAATTTTACAGTATGAATTTTTATTAAGTCATATATCTAGTCTTTAACGTAACTTATCTTTATGTTACATATACAATTAGACACTTATAGGACTGTTTGAATTAGTTAGTGTATCTGTGCCAGGCAGACAGCAAGTAAGAATTAGACTGGCCTGCCAGCCTAAGTGCCGGAGACCCAAGCAGCAAACTAGAATGCCAAAGGCACTGCTGCTGGTACAACGAATATGGAACTGGAAAGGAGTTTCACTAATAACTGCTGGTGAGCCAGAATCTCATAGAGGCACATAATAAAATAGCAGATGAATACAGCCATTGAACTCAAGGGGTATGTGAGTGTTGGCGTTAAAGACGGTTTATTTTTCAACATAAAAAAAGTAAATTTTTGGGAAGGTTTTAAATGGAAAATTTAAGGAAAAAATCGACTAACAATATTCTCAGTGCGATGTGACTGATTAAATAGTGGTCGATTGAAGAGGAATCAAGCTGGGATTGGGTCCTTCAAGTTCAACCTAACTGGCAAATCATTTTGGAATGGGGACAGATAAACTCACTGTGAACTGACATTGAAGGTGTCAGGGGCAGGCTGAGTCGCTGTCAGTTTGAACTATAATGCCTGAACCAAGACTTGACTGCATTTCCAGCAGTTGGTGCAACAGCATCTAGCCTGACGAGCAGTGGGAATCCCCCAAGGCCACCCCATGTAGGGGCAGTCCCAATTGGTTGGAAATGGATCAGGATGCCCAACCCACCCATGCCCAGTCTCTGGGGCGTTTGTTTGGCTAAAAGCGTTGTGTCAGCTGCAACACCTGAACTTCCAGAAGAAAGCTTTGATCTATCATTGTTGGTGTCCGATGCTGCTAACTGCACGTCAGGGATCATCCCTGACAATTTTAGGAGGGGGTTAATTTTGACAATCATGGTGTTGGCCAAATCAAACTGTCAGCGATTGCAGCTGATGAGTTAATCTTCATTCCTTTTTGAAAATGTGGGAGCCAATCAATAGGCTCATTTCCACTCACTTTTGGACTGATCAAATTCATTTTGGCGATTTTGGCGCAAATTTCCCTGATAAGATGCACAAGCTTAGCAGAGGTGAATGTGGCACCGGGGGAGTAATCTAAAGAGGGAGAGCTGTTACCCAGCACTCACCTACCATGTGGGCGAGTTCACCCTGGGTGATGAGGGGTACAGCCACCCTCTTCAGAGCCTTTTTGCTTGGAAACAGGAAGAGGGCCTGATCAACACACTTGGGACATTCACCTGGACTTAAAGTTTGTTGCTTTATGTAAAGAACATCAAGTAAGTAGTACTACTCATCTCATTTTACAAAAAGTTATAGTAATGAAATAATAACTCTCTTTTCTCTCGGTATAACTTTCTGAGCAAATTATATGGAAAAATAAATCTTGATCGCCCTCTGTAGTTTTTTTCCAATGTCCTCAAATTCCCCGCTGGTTGACCCAGTGCGGGGCAGCAGTGAAACTCTTCCCACAGTTTTCCCTCTGACAGGAAAACGCACTTGGACTGGCTCGCCCAGTCATACCAATCCCTAGGACAATTAATTCCTCCCAAGGATCTCAACGCCCACCTCACATTAAATCAAGTGGTGCCCCATTTCCCCCTGTTGCTCCAGGGGAGCAACACGCATTTTGGCCTTAGGGTCAACTATGTGAAACTTTTCTCTTACCACGACCAAGACATAATCAAAATGGCTCAGGCAGTGATGTGTCAAACCAGTTTTCTTGACTTCCGCCCCTATAAGGGGGTATTTTGACCTTGACTTAACCTGTGAAGCTGATGCTGCCACTGTGGCAACTGTGCCTCTGGTTTTCCATGGAAACCCTCTCCCACAATTTGGGCCTGACTCCAAGCAGATACCACTTTGGTGGTTCAGTTTGCTGGATTGCCATTCATCTCCCGCTGAGGTGCTCCACCAGGATCTGATGGAAGGTTTGGCAGCCTATGGCTCCAACCCCATCATGCAATTTGTGGTCCCAAATGGAGCCACACGCCTCGCTGGGCCTCGGACATATGCCATGATCAGCCTTAAATAAAATAAAATTGCCTTGTCAGTTACCCTCAAAAGTCATCTCACCTGCCCCTGAACATCCATTCTGGGCCTGCGTCGAGGGCGGATGGATGATCTGTCCATCCTGTTTTGAGTTGGACCACTCAAAACGCTGTGCCCATCTTTAGCTTCTGAGAGCTCTGATTTTTCATCCGCTGGCTTCCAATCCCCCTCCCACCCTGTGCCAGCTTTGATATGAGGTATAATCTACATCCCCCTCCCCCAAAGTCTGTTGTTGCAGCTGTGCCAACAGCTAACAATCAGCCTCCTCCTCGCCCCAGTGCCACAAATGCTCCCTCCAATCAAACACAGGATTGGACCCCAGATTGATCCCATGCATCCTTTAATGAACCAACCAAACCTCAGGAATATACTGACTCCCCAAATCAATTCAACCAAAATCCTGGGGATCTATTGGAGGAAATTGATGAGGCCAGGAATTTAATTGAAAGACCACACTATAAAAATTGAGCAGTTTGTGTTTATTGACCATTTCAGTGAGCTACAACCTCATTTATACACCCCCCAGAAAATTGCTGAAACGTTCCATGGCGACCACCAGCTGGTTGTTGAAGCAACAGATAGTCCAGATTGTCATTCTCTCCGCAAACCTGCCGTCAAATCAGTGGTGATGCTCACAGGAGGAATCCCTCCTCCCATTATTCCCACCAAAGCCAATAAGGTTCAAGAAATATGTTTGATTGAAGCTCACAAAGCTGCGAATGATGCCAATCCATATGGGCAGTAGTAGCACGGAATTCCAAATCAATGATTACCTGCACCAATATCGCCATAATTTGTAAAGCTACCTGATGCATGCATAAAAGATGAAACAGCTTTGGCCAAATAAGTCAGACTCTCAAGTATAATGGATGTATTCCTATCACCCTAATCATCAGAAATTTTTCTCCACATCCCGCTGATGCCCTGACGCCCCTGCTCTCCGCCATAGCCCATGCCCTGCTTTGGGATGAAGCAAAGGCTGGGGATGAGCCCCCTGATCCCATCCCTTCCACCATGATGGGATAAGCGGTTCCCACTGTCCCACCTGGTTGGTTGTGTTCACATTTTGTGTGTCGCCTACTCATTTTGGGCAGTTTGTTCACCTTTTATTTTATTTAACCAAGGCATGCTGACCAGGGATGGACAATACCGAGCTCTGAGTTGAAAAACTTATACTATGCTAGAATTTAAACAAACAGAAAGAGAAGAGTGTATCACTTAAACTGAATTAAGATAAATAAAAACTAAAAATGACCAACCAGGTCAGATGCGGTATACTGATATGCATCCAAGGTGGGGGCGAGTCAGAATTGGGAGGCTCATCTACCTCCTCAGTGTTTGATTGTGTACAGCAGAGTGGTGAGAGCATGGGCGTGGGTGCATCTTCAAAATGGGGGCCGAGGTAGTAAAGTGGCTCAGGAAGCTTGAATTTAGCTATGAGGATGGTTTATGATATATTTGAAAAGGGCTTTTCAGCCTCAAGGCGAACTTTGGGTAGCAAGGTAAAGGTGGCGATGTTGTTGCTGGTAATGCGGGTTTTGGCCAAATTTTGCAACCATCGCTATTTTATTTACTGCCTTGTGGGCAACTTGTTGATATCAGAGGAATTATTTTATATAAATTTGTTGCATGGAGGAAGGACAGGGGCGGGTACCACTTCGGCCAAGACTTCAACTAATTTTGCTTTTGTCTTTGGGAGAGGGCGACAATAGGGGATCCAACAGCCTCTTTGGTGAGTTGGTGGTCATTTCAGAATTCATTAGCATCTGAGCATAGAGAATAGCAGCGAGTTGTTAATTGAGCCGCATATTCTGCATTTAGGTAAATTTTGAGGTCTGGGGCCTCGACTGAGTCAGGGATGGGATTTCCAAAATTATCAACTTCCTCCAAATAATCCCAGGGATTTTTGTTGAAGATGATAGGTTGATCAGTAAATGGGTGTGTTGGATTGGGTGGCTATGTGGGTTTTTTGGATTTAATGGGGTCCATACTGCTCATGATTAGTTGGAGAAGGAGTGGTGGTTTGGCATGTCAGTTCCTTATAGGTGGAATCCGTGATAGTTGCATCTACCATTTTGGGTGGAGGAAAAGGAAGGATTGTATTCCCTTCAAAAAATGTTTTTATGTCAGCTATTGGAGCATCATGGGGGAGTCAAGCATGTGAGCTCCAATTCAAGCTATGGTGGGGTATCGCCTCTTATAGTGGTCCAGGTCAGAACAAATAGGCAGATCATGCGCCCCTTATATACTCTGGCCAGAAATGGTGGTCAGGGGCAGAGGGAAAATGATGCGAGGGGAAAACAAAATGGCAATTTTGTTTGATATTGTGCATATGGTTGCAAAGGCGCGAGGGCCTGCTAGTCAGTTAGCTCCATTGGGAACCACAAATTGTAAAATAGGGTCAGCGCCATACACTGACAACCCAGCTATTATTTCATTGTATAAGGTTTCAGGGGGGAGCCGGGTGGGGAGGCCCACAAATTGAACCACAAGAGTGGTGTCATCAGGCAACCGGGTGCAAGTGTTTGGGATGGGGGGTTTCCTGGAACACCAGGGTAATGTTGGCTGCAATTGCAGCATCAGCTTCGCAAGTGAAGCTGAAGTCAAAGTAACCCTTGTAGGGGTAGAAGTCAATAAATCCCGCAGGCTGCATAAGCGCCTAGGCTCATTCTATTGTTTTTTGTCAATGTAGGGGAACAAGTTGCCATATTTGACCCAGAAGCCAAATTGAATCTTGCTTTTGGGGAGCACAATGGGCTATAAGGCACCATTTGAGAACGTGTGAGGTGGAGGGTGAGATCCTTGGAGGGAATGTATTGACCCAATGACTTAGGGGCTGGTTGATCTGGTTTAATAGCGTTTCCCCACTTGTGTCATGAAAACAGCAGAAGAAGTTTAGACCAGCCTGCCAGTCAGGATGCGTAAGCAACCAAAAAGCAAACCATAATGCCAGAGGCATTGCCACACGTATGACGTTTTATGGAGCTATGAATTGGGAAATGATATATTATTGGTGTAGGGCAATTGTGAATAGCAACCCAAAAATGAACCAAATGGAGACAGACCCAGACACTGGGGGTCTTACTACAGGGGATGTACCTCAGGTATAATTTCTACAAGGTCACCAGTGGGTGGGCTCAATACACTTAAGGAGACAAGGGGGCGGATCAAAGCTTGGAAATGGTGGAAGTAAGGCCACAAGATCCCAGTATATTGATGGCGGATATTTGAAATCAAAGGGGTTGAATTGCCAGAAGTATCTGGCATGCTGAATCCACTTGAAGATGGTGGGGGCCATAGTAATCATCAGTACTGGTAAAGCCCATCTGGTATAGAGACTGACAGGTCATAGGAGTAAAGCCATCAGGATCACATCCAGAAGGATATCAATAAAGTTGAAAGTTGGTAGTTTTTAGCAGCAAATTTTTATTAAAAGGAAAGAGAAGGAAATCGACTAACAATTTTCTCAGTGCAATGCAACTAGTTAAATAGTGGTTGATTGATGCAGGAACAAGTAGGGATTGGGTCCCTCAAGTTTGACCTAACTGTCAAATTATTCAGGGATGGGGCAGATAAGTTCAATAGGAACTGACATCAAAGAATTTGGTGTCAGGCTAAGTCAATGTTGGTTCAACCTCAAACGCCCAAACCGAGGCTTGAATGCATGTTTGGCAGTTGGCGTGACAGCATCTGGCCTGACGAGCAACAAGAATCCCCTAGGGCCACCCCACGAGGATGGTCCCAATTGGTTGGGAACGGGTTTGGGATGCCCAACCTGCCCTTGAGCGGTCGCTAGGCCATTCATTCAATCAAAAGTGTTGCTTCAGCAGCAACTCCCAATTTGCCAGATGGGAGCTTCAAACTATTGTCGATGGTATCCAATGCTACTACCTGCATGACAGGGATCATCCCCAACGCTTTTGAGAGGGGGTTAGTTTTAGTAATCACACTGCTGGCTGAATCAAAACTGTCAGCAAATCCAGTCAATAATTCAATCTTCATCCCTTTTTGACTATGTAAATTCCAATTGTCAGGATTGTTTTCAATCAGTTTAGGACCAATCAACTTTTGATTTAGCGACTCAGCACAGATTTCCCTGATCTGTCTGACAAGTTTGGCCAAGGTGAGCGTGGGCACTGGGGGAGGGATTTGAAGAAGAACTGTTACCCAGCACTCGTCTACCACGTGGGCGAGGTCACCCTGCATAACGAGGGGTACAGCCACCCTCTTTGGAACCTTTTTACTTGGAAACAGAAAGAGTGCCCGATCCACACACAGGGGACGTTCCCCAGGACTTACATTACCCTTTCCTTTTCCAAAGGAAGGGCAACACCACCGGGAAACTGCACCAGGACCACTTTTTGTGCACTTTGGGCAATTTTATCCCATCACAGTTGTGACTTTTTTTGGGGGGGAGCGTCAGGGTGGGATTCATGAACCTTCAGAACCAGTTCCATGCAGTTAGCGCAATTGCAGGCCTTAACCCAACTGTTCTCAAAGGCTGGATAACATTTCCAGGCCACGAGATACTGAAAGGACCTTTGGGACTTGCAGGATGATAGAATATTTTCCACTTTAGCCTCCTCTGAATTTTCAATTACAATTGGCTCAGAATCCATTGGAACAGTACCCTTAAATTGTGACAACTGGGGATTCGTGGAAGACGGGTTGCTTTCTCCAATGGGCTGGAAGTTTTAACTGGAACGCACCATTGACCAAGTCTTCCTCCACCAAATGGGAGCCTGAACGCTTACTTGTGAACTTACGGGAGGGTACCTGCATTCTCAAATGACGCGTATTGAACATAATATAAGAGCCCACCATTATGTCATGACCTTGGAGTCACTTACAACCCGTTAACCTCTTGTAGTATTTGATACCTTTAGTGAAGTACTCCTGCACTAAGGATTAAGTAGACCTAATGTGTTCAGCATGATCTGCAGCAGTTTGGACCTCGGGCCACAAGCAGGGTCTGACCAAAAAAGAGAGATTATATCTTAGCATCGCTTTGTAAGGGGAAAAGCCCATGGAAGAATAAATCCCATTGTTGTAGGCGAATTGAGCAAGGGGAAGGTCGTTAGCCCAGGTGTCCTGTGTGGCTGCAGCATAGCAACGAAGATACTGTTCTAGGACTTGGTAACTCACTCAGTTTGTCCATCAGACTGTCAGATACGCCATGGAGCGGACAGGGGGAAACTCTAAAAATGGATAAAAGTTTACTCCAGAATTACGCTGTGAGCCACAGTCAATGATGATCTCCTTTGGTAGACCAAACATTGAAAACACATGGCGGACAAAGAGACGAGCGGTTTCCTCCAATGTGATTATGGAATCACAGGGGATAAAAATGGAAAACTTGGTGAAACAATCAATAACCACCATCACCGCATAAACCCATTAAAGCAGGGGAGTTTGACAATAAATTTCACAGACACCGACATCCATGGACCCTCCGCCTGTTGTAAGGGTTGTAGAAGCCCATTTCTACCAGAGCAATCTGACTTAGCCAGAGCACAATTAATGCAATTGGCGATCCAGGCCAGAGCTTCTTTAGTTAAACCCGCCCAATTGTAGGTCCGCTTGATCAAGTTGATGCATTTCTTATTTCCAGGATTGCCAATCTTGTGAGGGTCATGATGCGTACAAAATACCTCGGCTCTGAAGAGAAGAGGAACCCAAATTCGCGACCTGAAATAAATGAGGCCCCCCACCAAGGAATACATGGAGTGCTTGTGATTTTGGTGGGATAACTGCTCGGCTAAATCTACTCCTTTGGGGCAGGTCATTTGGGCTGCTAAGACCTGTGTAACTAGGGGAGCGTCGGGAGCATGAGAGACTGAAGAAACAATGGGGGGAACAATCAACAAAATTTGAGCGGCAGGATTCATGGTAATGAGGTCCACTTCATCAGGGTTTGAGGACAGTGGGACAGGTTGCGGCCAAGAAAATTGGGAAGTATGTTAAGCGCACCTTTTATGAATTTGTAAATTGAAATTCTAACTGCACAAGTCCCAATAGGTGCGAGCTTGCTGATGCACCAATCTTTGGGGTTTATGGAAATATAGGATAGCTTGGTGATTTGTGCGCACAGTTAACTCCTGCTGGGCACCCTGTAACAGGTACCTCCAATGAGTCAACGCCCAGCAACGGCTGCCTACTCTTTATTGTAGATGGCCCTGGATTGCTCCGTGGAGGTGAATTTCATGAAAAGTAGGCAACTGGATGTTCCAAGCTATCATGCTCTTGGAGAAGAACTGCCCCACTGCCACCAAGGAAGCATCACATGCAACAATATACAGCTTGGAAAAATCGAAGTGTTCCATGTCAGGCGGGGATAAAAACACCTTTTTGATTGACTCAAACGCCTGCTGGCATTTGGGCGTCCAACGAAATGGCTCATTCTTGCCCGTGAGGGGGTGGAGCGGGGCAGTTAACTGGGAAAGGGCTGAGGAAAATTTTTTTAGTAAAATAATGGTTCCCAAGAAACTCTGTAATTGTTTCTGGGTTGTCAGAGTTGGCCATTTAAGGATAGTATCCAATTTATTGGGAGGAATTGCGCAGTCATCCTTAAGGATTAGGTTCCTGAGAAAGGTAACTTCCTCCTTATAGAACTTCCATAAGGAAGGCTTGAAAAACAAGCACACCTTGTGCAAAGCAGCCAAGACTGCTTTCAGGTCTTTAGTGTGTTGTTTGGGAGTTGGGGAGTGAAACATAATGTTGTCAATATATGTGACCATGCAAGTGAATCAGAGATCACCCAGTACACTGTTAATTATTCATTGAAACATAGCAGGCGCATTCTTCAACCCAAAGGGTATTACACGGAATTGGAAAATGCCTCACTTCATTCAGATCATGGTTAACCATCCTTGCCCTTCCATCACCTGAATCTGGTTGAAGGCATTGACGAGATCCAGCTTAGAAAATACACGAGATTTAGCAATTGCTTGACTGATAGTTTGCTCCAGGGGCAGAGGGTAGTGATTGTGAACCGTTACTTTGTTTAAGTGTCCATAAATCATGCAAGGACGGAGTGAACCATCAGCTTTTTGGTAAAGATGATGGGAGATGTAACTGGCGATGTCTCCTTAAACTCACTCTTTTTTAAGAATATCATCTAACCAAGTGTTAAGCGCAACCTCCTCCTCTGCTGTGTGGGGATACAACGGACAGTTGATATTCATCAACTGCACCGTCGTTCTAAATCCCAAGTCAGATTTAGTATGAGGAGGCAGGCAATCCTCCTTTTAAAAATCAGATACTTTATAGCGCATTAAATCTTTGGGAAAATTAGATGGAAGACCTGCAGGAGAAATGAGAGAAGTAATAGAACTGCGACCTTGAGTCTTCTTAATAGTGTTGAATAAGGGAAATTCACCCTCCAGTTTATCATTAACAAATGACAACATGTTTGACTCCAAGTGGATTCTAAAATGTTGTTGGCGCCACCAACCAACCCCCAAGATCACTGAAAAACCCCAAGTTGGGCATAGCGGAAAACCAATTACAGAAACTAAACTGGTGTACCAAAAAAGCACTAGCTGACGGACTATATATGATGTCAGGAGCTAAAGAAGCCAGCATCACCAATTGACCTACATCCATGTCCAGTTCCAATTGTTGGGCTAACTCGATGCTCATGAAATTACCCGCAGCTCCAGTATCCACCAAAACCTCAAAGGAGACGTGGTGAGATCTGATACTAGTCTTCATAGGTAATAAAAAATAAGTGAAGTTTAGTTTATTGGTAGAATTGGGCGTTTCTGTTGCAACTGAAGAAATGGCAGGCAAATTGGGGGGAAGGTAGGGGGCCTTTTCTGGAGTAAAGTTGGGAAGAACAAGGGCTTGGGAACTGACTTCCTCCATCTGGGTTCTTACTGATTCAATTATAGGTGAGCCAGGATAACCCAACTTCGATGCAGGAGCACTGATGGGCACTGAGTCTTGGACTAACACTGGTTTAATGGTAAAAACTGCATCCACGTCGTTGTTAGATAATCCTATCATAAAATTTTCCCCTTGATAGCGGGATGTATGGTGAGGGGTGGAGTTAATATTAGTTGCAGTGGTACATATTTGATCCACCGTTCCTATTGAGGCGGACCAAATCTCATGATGAGCAGAAACCAAATCCTACCCTGATCTAAAGTTTGCCTGAAGCATATCATTAGAGAGGGCCAGTGTAGGAGCCTGTTTGTGGAAGGTAGAGACCAAAGAAGCCAAGCTGGGGGCTTTGGCCATAGTAGAAAGCAATTGGTATAAACAGTCCAAGCGTGACACAGGGGGTTAAAACAGCTGATATGATGGCGATCGGCGAGGTGGGATCTTCCACTTGTGAGAAAGAATGCATAAGGCCTAGTACCCACCAAAGAGCATCCCCTTCTAAAGCGTCCAACAAAGCAACCCCTTGTTGGGCATGGGATAATGCAGCGGCATTGTTAAGGGCAATCGCAGAACGTATTTTCACCTCAGTGAGGGTATCAAGAACCTGATTCACAATATCCTGGGAAGGAATATGTAAACTTTCTTCCTGGTCATTAAATTTGGAAGATGTAGTAATTCACGAGGCTCTGCCAGTCTGAAGAAGTTTCTCCAAGGTAAAGTGGATACTACCCACAAAATTGGCAAGTGACCAAATGAACAACAAAAAAGCAGACTACTGATTGCACATTCATTTGTTAAAGGGTAACCAATTCAGCGCCCACCTCAAAGAGCATGGTGGAAGTGGCAGGAAACAATGGTTGGTCAATTATGTCATGAAAGCGGCAGAAGAAGTTAAGACCAGCCTGCCAGTCAGGATGCGTAAGCACCCAAAAGGCAAGCCAGAATGCCAGAGGCATTGTCGCACATTCAACGTTGTATGGAGCCATGAATTGTGAAATAATAAATCATTGGTGTAGGGCAATTGTGAATAGCAACCCAAAAACGAACCAAATGGAGACAGGCCCAAACACTAGGAGTCTTGCTGCAGGGGATGGTACCATAGGTATAGTTTCTACAAGATCACTGGTTTGGTAGGTTCAATTCAACTGAGGAGATGACGGGCGGATCCTTACTTGGAAATGGTGGATGTAAAGCCACAAGATCCTAGTATACTCATGGCAGATATTTAAAATAAAGGGTTGAATTGCCAGAAGTATCTGGAACGCTGAATCTATTTGACGATGGTGGGGGCCATAGTAATCATCAGTACTGGTAAAGCCCATCCATTATAGGGACTGAAAGGCCACCAGAGTAAAGCCATCGGGAATTTGGCCAGAAGGTTATCAATAAAGTCAAAATTGATAGTTTTTCTCCGGCAAATTTTTATTTAAAGGAAAGTGAAATAAATTGACCAACAAATTTCTCAGTGTGATGCAACTGATTAAATAGTGGTCAATTGATGTGGGAACAAGCAGGGATCGAGTCCCTCAAGTTTGACCTTACCAGCGAATTATTTGGGGATGGGGGCAGATAATCTCAATAATAACTGATATCAAAGAATTTGGCAGCAGGCTGAGATGCTGTCAGTTCAACCTCAAATGCCTGAACTGAGGCTGAACTGCATTTCCAGCAGTTGGCGCAATAGCTTCTGGCCTAACGAGCAACAAGAATCCCCTAGGGCCACCCCACGAGGGTGGTCCCAATTGGTTAGGATGGGTTCAGGATGCCCAACCTACCCATGCCCAGTTGCTGGGCCATTCGTTCAGTCAAAAGCGTTGCATCAGCTGCAACTCTCTCAATTTGACAGATGGGAGCTTCAAACTACCATTAATGGTGTCCAATGCTACTACCTGTGCGTTGGGGATCATCCCCAACATTTTTGAGAGGGGTTAGGCTCAACGATTGCTCTGCTGGCTGAATTGAAACTGTCAGAAATTCTGGCAAATAATTCAATATTCATCCTTTTTGACTATGTGGATTCCAATTGTGTGGCTTGTTTTCAATCAGTTTTGGACCAATCGCTTTCAATTCATCAATCTCAGTGTAGATTTCCCTGATCTGGTGTACAAGTTTGGCTGAGGTGAACGTGGGCACCAGGGGAGGGATCTGAAGAGAGAGAGCTGTTACCCAGCGCTCATCTACAATGTGGGCGAGGTCACCCTGCATAATGAGAGGTAAAGCCACCCTCTTTGGAACCTTTTTACTTGGAAATGGAATGAGTGTCCGATCCATGCATAGGGGGCATTTCCTGGGATTTACACTTGGTGGAAGATGCTAGGGAGGGTTTTGCCGCTGCCCCATTTTGGAGCAGCAGGCAGTCAGGCGGGTGGACATTGGTGGTTTGCTGTTTGTCAGTTTTCTGTAGTTGTTTAGTTCTTCTGTAAATTTAAATGCGCTCAAATGTGTTATCAAGTGTAAAGAAAAATGCATTTTGTTCAGTGTATTTGGTGAGATTTTATATTTTAGGTTTTGAGTTTTGGTATTTTCCATCCCCTGGTTGGCTTACCTCAGTCAAATAAAATATAGGTATTGAAATAATTTATTAGGTATAATGGTTTTTAAATAAACTTTTTTTTACAAAATTGCGCATTTTTAAAAATGAAACTTTTTCAGAGATTATCAGCTTTTAGGCTAAGCTTGTGCATATTATTAAATCTTTAGAGCTATTATTCTAATTAAAAAGTCTTATTAACTGTTTCATTATATATGCGATATTTTTGGTGTCAATACAAGGCAAAAGCTGTGGCACTTATTAATAGACTATTAGTAGGGACTATATTAGTGCATGTCAGAAAATTAACCAGATACACCTCCCAATAGTATCAGGACTAAGGGGCTAGTTAGAGGGCATGATTGCTGGCTAATCACCTAGTTTGATACTATATTAAATGAGAAGGTTACTGATTGGTGCTCCCCATTTGGGTAGGTTGAGCCCTTTTAAAGTATCAGGGAATAATCCCTGATACTAATATTGTTTGTAGGTTGACACTGGCAAATAATGCTGAGGATGTCAACCAGTTATATATCGTACATATGAGTTTGGAGGAATTTAAGTTTAATGCCAACTGCCAATCATGGCCCATTGTGGGATTTTATAGTGGAAAGCCAATGTATTTTATAAAACATCTGATGATGATTTTGATGCCCAGAATATGAGTACTGGTGACATCTAGTACTAAAAAAAATATGAGTACTGGTGACTAATATGTTAAGGATTTTTGAATTTATGTAATAGGAGTTTATATATATGACTGACTTTAAATCATGCTTAGGATGGGTTGACATAACATTTGGTGATCAGGACAAGTGGATTGGGAGAGAATTGGTATTGCAGATGACTGACATTTAGTTAGAGTTCCAGCTTGGATGGCTGAGCTGTTTTCATAGGCGCAGAAGCCTAGAGTTTTAATTGTCATCATTCCCTCCATATAAAGTTCTCTATTGCTAATCTTTTATTTTTCTTTTAGTAGTTTGCTAGCTAGATTAGGGTAAGATGGGACTGGAGATCCCCAAGGCAGACGCGGAGTGATGCGCCTGGAGTGGCCAGTGCTGTCAGATCCCATACATCAGCCCTACAAGAAACCCCCAACTGGAACCTGGCCAACTGGCCACCAACGACAATGGGCTGATGGACGTCAGCCATGAGGTTGTTGCAGAGTGGGAGTGCCATAGCCGCCCATGATGGTGGATTGACTTACCAGGGGACACCCAAGAGGGACTGGTGATTGGTTTTAAGGGAGAAGGAGCAAGAAGTTGGGCCACCCAGGAAGGGGGCTGAGGACCATCGTTGCACTCCCAAGAGAGGCAAATTGCTAAGGCGAAGTTGTTGGTCTGATGGGTTGGTGGGTTGGATGTGGACTTGTAGGGGGTTAGCACGCCTATAAAAGGAGAAACAGCAAGGGTCAGCCAGTCTCAATACTAGTTGGCCTGGCACACTAGCGGAGCCCACTGTCACTGGAAAAGCGATATTCTGACGGTGGGTTTTTTAAAGTAATTAAGTAAAAGCAATTGAGTATATTATGAAAATGGGAATTGGTGGCTACTTAACAAACTCCTTTGGAATGAGCACTAATATGTAATTTTGAGACTTTACTTTTTTAGAATTATAACTTTTTTATCTCTCAAGGTCTTATTGCACAAGTTCTTTATACGTGCTACCAATAATCGTTAATAAGTTATCTTATAGAAATATGGGAACTGATACTAGTGTGCAGACTAGTTCCAGTTGAATTATTAGGACCAAATATTTCTCCTGCTCCTATTTTTCCTTTGAATAAGTACAGCAACGTTTCAGCCCACTGGTGAAGGTAAGCAACGCTCCAGTTTGAGGAATTCATCTCCATTCAACTCCTCCTCAGAGTTGGCAACTTCTAGTAAATACCAGAACTTAACCTACTGGCAGCAAGCTCAGGGCTCAAAGAAAACCTCTACTTTTGAAATTTGACTCCTGATTCTGACTTTGATATATCTCCTTGGACTTATCTGACAATTATAGTTCAGTGGCAAAAGGTGAAACCAAGATCTCTTCCTATAGGTAGAACTTAACCTAGGACTAGGTTCAGAGGTTCATCTCTTGACTAAGGAGCTGCGGTGTACTTGAAAGTAATATTAGCTCAGGGATATCTGGTCCTTGAATTCTAATCCCAAGAGTTTTAAAATATACAACAAGTATAAAATAAACTAAATATTATTATCTAAAAGTATCTTAATCTACTTTATTATAATATCATATAAAAATGTATAGGGGATTTGGCGCCTAACTCTCCTGTTGGCGCCCCAATTGAGAAAGGCAGCCATGTAAATGAGTTCACCCTCCAGGGTAGCATAAAATGATGATCTTTCTCTTTAGTTAGTCATTTTCTCTCCCCTATTTAAACTCAATCTTCTCTAGATTAAACAGAGAACTTAATAAACGCCTTTGTTCCTCCAGAAATTCATGCTTGTCAGCTTAGAAACCTGTTTAAGTAATGAGACTCTTACCCATAGCCAACAGGCATGATAGTAAAAAGTTTAAATCGCAAGTTGCTTATACAGGAGGCATCACTCGCCTAGCAACTATAGTAAATCCCTTAGTCAATTGACAAAAAACCACTTGGCTCCTACAATCTAATCTAATTATCAATATGAAATTGCCAACTTAATTGCTTGTTTGTTGTTGGGAAAATCCCTGATAAAAATTTTAATGATTTGGCAGATCAAAGCCCAGTGGATTAATAATTATTTGTCTAGGATAATTCTCCAAACAATGGTCATCATATAAGAATTATAACTCCCATACCCACTAGAAGTCCTTGTCCCCTAGCGGATAAGCAGATTATTTTCTTGTAAAGTCAGAATAATCTGGTCATATCCAAAATCCTAACATAGATTCTTTCTTTTTGGCAATTAAGCTATAGTTAGCATAAAGCAATTATCCTAAAAGCCTAAGAAATTTAAAAATGGGCATAGTAGAGAACATTTGTTTGTGAATGTAGACTAAAGTGCATCATATATTTATTATATATAAAGAATAAAAATATCAAAAATTAAACCAATATTAAAAACTAAAACATAAGAGACCCCTTCTATTTTATCCTTATTTGAACCACATTTAGGGGTGATAATGCTTTTGTTAAATGTCAGTGGATAGAAATCCTTCATTAAGAAAAATGTCACAAGTTTTAGTACTTGATAATAACCTTACTGGGGCTCAGGAGTCTATATGTAAAGAGAAACTTTGTAAGATGAGTCAATAAAGTATGGTGCTCCTGAGTTCATGTCAGATCATTTCATTTTACAACCAAAAGTGCACAAGAGGACGTTGAGCGTAATGAACTCTATTATAAATCTATGAGCTCTGATTATAAATTCCTATTCTAATTATATTTTTACATAACTTGGTTTGTCAAGATTCTGATATAGCTGGACGATAATCCTGAAATTTCCATGGCTGATTAGCCATAATCCACCGACCATGTAATATAATTACAATTATTTGAGCGCCTTGAGATGAGGCGATATCAGGTTAGAAGGGTAATTGGATTGCCACAAATAAGGTGATAAGTCGTTGTCAACAATTGATGAATATTGTATAGATCTCCTTGAACTAAGGCAATAGGGAAATTGGAAATACCATACTCTGACAGAGATAATGAGATTAGGCTGAATCAAATAGTCTAGGCCAAGGGATGGTATCATCTGAAGTCACTGATATATAAGCGTGATAGGGAGTTTGAAGAAGAGGGATTTTAGTAGTTTTAAGAGAGCGGAACAGTAAGGAGCCCCTGTAAATATTAAATAAATAAATAAAGTGTCATTGGAGCAATTGCTCCATATCTTATTATACTTTAAGTGTGTTCCTAGGACTGGCAATCTCCATATCATCCATCCAATTTCTCAGCGAGTTTGACTCTGTGCAAAATGTCCCAGCGTATCTCACTGATTCTGTCAAATTTATAACAGTGGTGCTCACTGCAGGGGGCTCATTGAATAAAACACCAAATTAAACCAAAAAAAATCTCCAATCCGCAGCCATGACCTTCACCAAAGGAGGATCTCCCTGAATGGCTGCACTGTCTGAAACAATGGAACTTGAACTTGTTATGGACGGCATGCTTAAAAAACAAGAGGAGCTTCTTCAAGAGCGCGATGCTGTAATGAATAAACTTGAAAGTGCAGCTAGTCAGCTGCACATACTTGGACAACAGAACGGGTAGCTTGCCAAAATCCTGGATGATGCTACTGAACGTCTACACTTCATGGAGCAGAAGTTAACACCTACCTTCTACCCACCTCATCCCCATTGGGAAGCAGAAGAACAAGAAGTCTCTCAGGAAGGATCTTTTTACAACGAATATGAGACTGGATACCCTATTGGAGAGCTTTTCTCAAATCTTGCGTGCAGTGTGAGCCACTTGAATCATAATGGCTGCTATGTGGATGATTATGTGTCAACCCAACAAAAACCCCAGTTGATTGTAGTCCTGCCAGCTGAAGAGCCGTACATGACTCCTAAAAGCCGCTGCCCTTTCCAAGCCAGCCCCTAGTCAAGATCTCAGCTATGCGTCTCATTCAAACTGCAGTACACTTTTAAGAGTCACAATCATAAGTGGGAGAAGGTCTTCATTGACAAGCTACCTCCATTCAACCGCAATGGAAGCATCCATGGGTTTTTCAAACAATTTGAATTTGCGGTGGAATGAGCCTCTGATCAAAGGAAGGTTAGATTACTGATAGCCGCGTTAGACGTCAAAGCGCTGACCAAGTTAACTGCTACCTTCCAAGCAGTTCCATTACTTACTAAGAAATGAAGGATACTGTGATGTGATTGTTTGGTGGTACCACAAAGATGTTGCAGCGTAAAGCTGAGTTCTAGACCTTTGGGTTTCATTGTAATGAGACTCTCACTGCATTTGCTGATCGATTTATGTTGGAAGCCCAGTGTTAATAAGAGTAGGCGTCTTTGCTGAAGCCGATGTGTGCATTGTAATGAACTCAGTGGTGAAGCCATACCAAGAGCCTTATAATGTCATGACTCCAATTTTGAACAATGATGTGTCCTTGCTCAATCCATCTAGTACTAAAAAAAATAAAAAAAAGATGTGTCCTTGCTCAAAGTCGTTCTATTTCTGCGCTGTTTTCTACTACCTTTACTCCACCCAATACCAAGTGGAAACATACAACTGTTGCTGCCAGACCTTCTTATTTGGGGAATCCATCCATCCTGTTCAGCTTCCACCTAGTAACCCCCAGCCTTATTCGAACTATGAACCTCATCCTCGGCTGGCCTACCACCATCAGTCCAACTTCCATCCCAAACCTTCCTATGATATTCTCAACGGCTAAAACACTACCTGGATCCAATTACGCTAATAGCTAGCAGTCAAATTATCAGCCTGAGCCACCTTACAAAAACCAAGGGTATGGACACTACGTGGTGAATTGCTACAAATGTGGCTGCCCTGGTCACCTTTCCCAAAATTGCCCCAACCATTGGGTCCACTATGTACAGCAGGATCAAGATTACCAGGGAAAATATGAAGCGCAGTAGAGTTGGGAATCTCTACCACCGCTATCTCCAACCTGAAGTCCCAGCTGAGCCAATTGTAGTATATCTGCCGAAGTCCCTCAATATGACAAGGGGTTTTTATACCAGCAGTCAGTTAGGGAATTAAACGTAATGACATGTGTGCAAGCTAAACCCGCGGCAGAAGAAGGATCTCAGGAGCAACCAAATCTGTACGCCTGACAAATTTCTGACAAAACTGCTTCAAACGAGTTGGATCCAGCATCAGATGTACCTTCCCTAGGAGGCGTGAATGTTGCCCTTCCAGTACAAGCTATATATTAAGAATATCCCAAAGTCAATGATGGGATCATGATCTTTCTTAAAAAAAGATCTCTTAAATATACACGTATTAAACAGTAAAATTCTTCTAATTATAAGTGTACATACTGTGGCACTTTTGTAGCAAAAAATCAGGTACGCACTATAATAAATATGGGCGCCCCAGTTAACATAGTTTCCACCAAATTGATGGCGAAGTTGACATTAAAGACTGATGTAGAACACCGGATGGTATATGTTACTGCTGGAGCAGATAGCACATCTCTGAGGGAGCGTACAGCGCGCTACCCTTGTGGTTCGGGTTGATTGTCATTGTAGCTCCAGAGATAGTGTTACCAACAGTCATTACAATCTGTTAATTAGAACTGCTTACAAGTGCCACTTTGGGGCTGTCATTGATATGATGGCGGAGATTTTTGAGATTTTAAAGCAGCGGATTCCAACATACTTTACCTCTAGCGGAGTGCCACAGGATCCATTGCACATGGGACATATCAACCTGGCATACAGTTATGGGGTAATTCCAGTTCATAACATTAATTAAAGAGCAATATCTGGGCCTTTCTACAACAGATATGTGAAAAACAGGGACTGCCACTCTGAGATGCTGGGCCTATATCCATCCCCTCCAGTCACCAAACAATATTGAACACCGAATTGGTGGTAGAAGTACCAGATGTACTCAATGGGGAAGTTATTGGCCTGTATCAGCAATTGCTGCTTGAGCCCCACGTGGCTCCAGGTATTAAACTACTGGGACATGGGGAGATCAAGGTTCTGCTAGCAAATTTACAAATAAAACTTTAGAAAATCGCTGACACAAATAGTGGCGTATTTACACAAGACTCCTGTTGAGGAAGTCCTTCAGGTTCATGAGATCAGATCATTGGATCAAATTTGTCTTACTGTCAAACTTCAGCCCGGCATAATGGCGGTGGTACCGCATGAAAATACAATGGGGTTATCAGAAGAACAGAAAGATCAGTTTCAAGCTTTAATTCAAAAATACAAGATCTTTGCTGTTAAAGAACACTTTTTAGGGTGTTCATGGGAGGTGATCCATTATTTAGACAAAGGAAATTATTTTCCCATCAGGTCTTGGCCAATATGCTGAGCTAGGGAGGCTGAAAAAGGAGTTACTGAGGAGATCAAAAGGCTGCTGGAGCAAGGGATTCTTGAACTGTCAAAGAGTCCGTGGGCTTTTCCCATTCTAATTGTCAAAAAGAAGGATGGTACCAACTGGGAAGTAATAGACCACTGGCAGCTCAATAGAACTACCAAAAAGGTCTCATACCCCTTTCCATGAATTGACAATGCCTTGGATCAATTGGGAGGAGCTCGTTACTTCTCAGTGATAGATTTGATATTTAGTGATTGGTAAATTAAGTAGCCCGTGGCAGGGCAGTTGAAGCCCCTGAAGCTCCTGCCAACACCCTCCTCCGCCAAAAATTCCATGGGGCGATGGAACCCCTTTTTGATGGTAAGCCATCCCAAATTTTCCCCATGATTTTGAGGAGGTTGCAAAATACGAAATTGAGGAGCTTGCTTTTGGTGAAAGCAGCGCTTGCATTGATGCAGCAAAAATATCTCTTTTTGAACCCAACTACACTGAACCCCTCCAGTGCATAAAGGCAATTACTTGTGTGCCTGCTCTCATCACTTTTGCTGAGCATCATCTTTCTCAATACATTTAGGTGATGGACACCTTCAGCCTCATTACCAAAGAAAACCCACAATTATACCTCCTCATCTCACATGTCACTGATGCTCCCACCCCAATGTTGTCTGCCATGGTCCACCAGCTAAAGTGGGCACCGGACAAAAGTTTCCTCAAAGATTACTCCCCTTCTGATATGGCTTAATAGGCTTTTAGATGAAGTGCCATATTAGATTTTTTTTTCTTATTCTAATAATACCTTTGTTTTGGCCCATTTGCAAATATTGATGCGTGACAGCTCCCCCTTTTGGGTTGGGCACCACTAGTGCTAAAAGAAAAGAGTTGCCCACGGCAGAACAGGATAAATAGTACATTATCATATCCAAGGGGCTTTTCCAACTGACGTAGATGCCACAAGGGCGGTGTAATGCCCTGGCTACGTTCCAATAGGTCATGGATACCATTCTCGGCGATCTGAAGCTGTCATGCATCCTCATATACCTCAACAATATCAATGTCTTTTTGCTTACGTTCTATAAGCACCTTATCCAAATGGAGGAGGTCTTCCGCCAGCTTGAAGATGCCAGCATCAAAATCAAGCTCAATAAATGCGATTTCTTTAATGATCAACTGTAGTACCTAGGGTTTATGGTAGACGCGACTGGCAAAGCCACAACCAACCAAGGTGGAGGTTACACGAAAGATGAATATGCCAACCAGTAAGTGCAATATACAAGTCTTTTTAGGGATGGCCAGCTACTACTGCCAATTTGTACCCAGCTTTAGTAGTTTTGTTGGTCCGCTGTTTGAGTTATTAAATAAGGATACTGCATTTGGATGGATGGAACATTGATAATGTTCCTTTGATACACTTTGGATGGCACTAAGAAGTGCGCCGGTTCTGCACTTTCCCAAATACAATAAAGAGTTCATCATCCAGAAGGATTCATCCTTTTCCGCCATTAGGGCTGTCCTACTCCAAAAAGATGAGAAGGGGTAGGAGCACCCCGTGGCGTACTGCAGTCAGAGCCTGAACAGCCATAAACCTAATTATTTTGTGACTGAGTGGTAGTGCTTACCGGTAATCTATGCATATAAGCAATTTAGAGTGTACCTGCATGGGGTGAAGTTTAATTCATAACGGATCATTCTTCAATATGCTGGCTGCAGAATCTCAATAAGCCTGAATGGCGCCTAGCCCAATATCCCTCAAACTGTAGGCTTATGATTTTGAGATCCTCCACCAATCTGAAGCAAAACACCAAAACGTTGATTGCTTGTCAATCTACCAACAATTGCAGTTATGGCGGATCTGAGAGATAAAATGTACAATAAGATGCGCAACAGAAAATATGATGAACTGCCTCAATCCATAAAAGCGTTAAATGAGATTCAAGCAAATACCTTCCAATGGAATGGTGAGATTTACAAGCGTAGTGGCACTTCTATACTGTTCTTTCCACGACCCTCGGCACAGCTTAGCATTATCATAAGTGACCATAAGGCAGTTGAACATGGGGGAGTGCGCAAGACGTTGAAATTATTGCAGCCTCAGTATTACTGGAAAGCATGAACTTCGATGTGCTTGAAACAATCTCCTGCTGCACCCAATGCCAAGTGGAAAAGCTATTCCACCAGAAGACCTTGTACCAGTTAGTGAAACCGCATTTTACTTGTCATATGGTTTCCCTTGAACTGTTGTCCCTCAGCCCACAGGAACTAACCAGTCCAAGTACATTCTGGTGGCAATTGACCACTTGACTTGGTGGGTTAAAGCATGAGAAATATGGAATTTTGTGGGCGGTACAATGGCCATGCTTATGTAGAAGATACTAGCGTAATGGATCCCCAATGCTATTTGAATATTCTAGTGGACACCTCAATTAAGTTGCAAACTGAAGTGTAATCATTCAGCTTAGGCAAGAAGATAAAGAATCAGGCTGCTGAACAGGTTTGGCGTAGTGGCCTACCTCAGTTAAAAGATGGAGACATGATTCTATTCCATGAACAACATGGGTTTGATCAGAAGCACAAATTGGCCAACGTCAGTAAAGGTCCATTTGAAGTTATTGAGAGACTGTTTTGACTCCTATACCATTAAGGTCCCTGCATTGCGGTCAGATTATCAAGTGAGTACACATTAACACCCCGGTGTATAAGTAATTGGAAAGTTATTGTCCAATCAAGGGGGGTAATGTCAGGATACTGATATGACTGAATGATAAACCTAGAAATAGCCATTGTAAATTGGCCATAATTCGCCAATCATGGTTTATAGTTATGATTATTCAAGCGCCTTGAGATGAGGCAATATTGGGTCAGAAAGTGTAGTTACTATATCACCTCCAAATAAGGTGATAAGGCAATATTGACATTTGTCAAATATTGCTTAGATCGCATAAAACTAAGGCAAGAGGGAAAAAGGGAATACTATAATTTGCTGGAGCCATGAAAAATGGCGAAATTGAAAACTTAAGCCAAGGGATGGTATCATCTGAAGTCACTGATATATAAGCGTGATGGGGCGATTTTAGAAGAAGGATTTTTAGTAGTTTTAAGAGAGTGGAACAGCAAGTGTAAAAATTGAGTTCATCTCAATTGTTAAATTCCAACTTGGATTCAGATTTTCCAAATCTGAGTCAAATCGTTTTAAAATGTTTTTAGTTCAGTCATTTTTGGACGCTGGGTTGTGCCTCACCCAAGTTGTATATTGGGCTTATGCAAGCTTAATTAATAACTTGGGTGAGGCCCCAAAGAACTGCCTTTATAAGGTGTGCCTGCCCATTCCAAAGTTCACTTCAGAATAGTTTACCCTAGCTTTCCCTTCCTGGGGAGCATTGTCATTTGCTCCCTGACGAGCTCTGGTTGGCGGGCCTTTTTATTATCCAGAATAAACTTAAAGGTCACTTTGGGGTTAGCATACCTCGCATACCTTTGGTCTTTTTCAGTATCTGTTTCAAACATCTTTTTCATGGCTGGGTCAGACCAACCACACAGAGGAACTTGCATATCCAACTATTAGTAGGCGATGTTTGGCGCTGTCAGTGCCCCAAACCTCTCCATACTCAGTTAGGTTACTTTGGTTGCTTGTCGGTGCACCAAAAAGATTTTAATATATTGGTGGTCAGAAACTGGGGATTTTCTGATTGTGACATCAAGGAGCCCATGTAAATAATTAATAAAATAAAGTGACATTGGGGCAATTTCTCCATATTTTATTATATTTTAAGTGTGTTCTTTGAACTGGAAATCTTCATTTTATTTAACCGAGGTAAGCTGACCAGGGGACAGACATTACCGAATATATGTGAAGCTAAGAGAATAACTAATAAATATAAAAATTGGGCACCCCAGGGTACTCAAGTTACCCCTGTTGCCAGCGGGACTGCCAGGTATGGGGGGTTGGTGCACTACTCCGAGGGGGGTTTCCCCTGCTATGGAGCAGGTGTGAAGGAAAGGGTCTGTGTGGAGGAACCAGAGTTGGAACCATGATTCTATGAGCGCTTTTTGTCTTGGTCTCATATATCCATAGAGCCAGGCTTGGAAGTGCTTCAGTAAGTGGACATGGAATCTGTTAATAATCCCATGAATGGTTGGGACCGTGCCCTTGAACGCATCTAATGCAATCATATGTATTGTCCACATTGCAATGGGTATTATTAGGGAGCGGAGTGTAGATGATATTGGTGACTCGATCTGGAGCGTGAAGATACTCTTTGATATCGAGAATTCCTGTTCGTTTTGAATCTTGAGCAGGCGTGCGACTTCCTGCCATATAGCTTTGGTTGGGGGGGGCATATTTCTAGGCGGTGATGTAGGGATCCCTCCCCTCCACATACTGCACATGTTTTGTGGAGGGAGTTGGAGCGGTCCGCCATCCTATAGGTCCTTCTCAAACAGCGCCAAGCGTTTGCTCTTATCCTTGGTTGTAGGAGTGGGTGGTGTGTCATTTTCCACATTGCTTTCTGTGTAGTTAAATCATAGGGAATGTCCAACATATCTAGGTATTCTATCCTAGCTATGCTTGGGGTTGTTGCGAGCATATCCTTCTGGGGGTGGTTTTCTGGGTTTCTTAATTTGAATTGGGGGCTAGGTCGTCCCTTTCCCTGTATAGTACCCATGTTCTCTATGGTCCATCCCATACGGCGGATAGTTTGGAGGATATGTTTGAAATGAGGGGAGGTTCCATGTGGACTCGTTGCAGTAGGGTGCTTGGCAAGGTATGAAAGTAGTCTGGGTGGACTATGTGGGTTGGTTAATTTGAGCGCCTGTGCAAAGTTAGTCCTTGCTGCTCTGGACCAATGTTGTTGCGGGAGGTCTGGAGCAAGAATTTCCTTTATCCAGGTACCTAGGATGTGATTGGCATGGCTCTCAAAATCTATTAGTCCCATGCCTTCGCTTGAGCGTGGGCCAAATAGTGTTTCCATTCGTATAGGAGGGTGAGAGCCAGGCCACAGCCAGCCCTGGATAAGCGCGCGAATTGATATTGTAAAGGTAGGTGAGAAGGCTATCGCATGGGCCTGGTACCACAGTATTGGAAGAATGAGCGAGTTAGAAACTTTAACTCGTCCTGTTAGTCCAGGGGTTCTTCCCTTGAGGGAGGCGACGCGTTTGGATACCCGTTGTAACAGGTTACTTTCCATTGTCTCATTAGCATATCCCCCTGATTCTAGCCAGATTCTAAGGTGTCGGACAGGAGTGGTGGTGGGAGGTGTTGCAAAGGGTAATATAATTGGGTTTTTTCTTCGAGTGTTGGTGTGAGGTTCTGTGTTGTGGCCCAATTGTTTGTGTATTTGCCTAAGAGGATAATTTCTGTCTTCCTTTTGTTAAGCGATGCATTGCTCACCTTGGAGTATTCCTCTAGAGTGTGTTCCAGCTGTCGAGCATATTCATTGTTTGCTATACCTGCTACGCAGTCATCTGCAAAGGCCAGTATCTTGACTGTTGATTGTCCTTGTGAGGTTATCCCCATGAGACGTAAGTCAGTTGCTCGGAGGAGTGGGTCAAAGCTGAAATTGTATAGCAGTGGGCTGAGGGGATCCCCTTGTTTGAGCCCTCTGTGTGGTTTAATCTTGTTTGTTAAGAATCCAGGGCCACATACAGCCATGGTTGCAGATTCTGTTAGGAGCATCGCCCATTTTATGAATCTTGGTGGGAGTTTGAAGGCATGTAGACATTCTTTTAGGTATGGCCAGCTAACACGGTATACGCCTTTTCCTGATCCAAGAAGACCAGGGCACCAGTTGCTTTAGATTGGCAAATATTTGCAACAGGGTGAATGTTGTTCCATATTAAACGCCCTGGTATAAACCCAAACTGGTAGGGTGATAGGACGTCAGATGCAATTGCGCCTAATCTAGCTGCTAGAATTTTTGTTAGAATTTTTGTGTCAGTTTTGGAGAGTGCAATTGGGCGCCAGTTGGCCAGGTCCAACTTGTCACCCTTTTTATACAAGGTTATAACGTAGGATTCATGGCCTCCTGGTAATAGGCGTGTTTCCAACAAACTCTGGTTCATTGACGCCAATAGGAGGGGCGATTTGTTGAAAATATTTTTTGTAAAATTCGTAGGGTATCCCATCAGGCCCTGGGCATTTCCTACGTGGTGCACCGCGAATTGTTTCCCAAAGCTCCTCCCGTGTGATAAGGGATAGTATATTGTAATTTGGTGGTGTACTTTGTATCTTGGCAGTTTGAATAGATTCTTTAATTTTTTGTGGATCTGTTGGCATATCGCGATATAATTCAGTGTAATAGAGGTGTAATTCCGCCTTGACCTCCTCAGGGTCAGTTGCCACGGTGCCATTGGTCTTGCGGACCTGTGTGCACGTGGGCTGGTTTCCATGCGAGTGAAATTGGCAGAAAAACTATGTTGAACAGGTTTTGCCTTCCTTTATGAACTTACCTTTGTTCAATACTTTGATTCTGCGTTAGTGTTCAAAGATGAGATTGTTAAGTCGGGCTGAAATTTCTGCCCATTTGTGTCCCCAATTAGGGCTATAGCCAGATCTCGGAGTATTTATTTCCAGATGGTCTAGTCTGCCAAGGTACGCTTGATTGTGGCTGTGTCCGCGGCGTACTTGCATGATGCAATATGTCAGGTTTTGTTGATTAAATCTTTTTTGAAATTTTCTCATGTTCCAATGGGATCCGAAGTGAATGGGGCTGTGAATTCTGGGTTTGTAGCCTTGTTTTCAACCCAGTCAGATATCTCAGGCAATCTTATATTTTCTGGGTAAAGCTTTCTCCAAGGCGACACCTGTGTGTGGGATTGGGTTGGCGCTAACTGCACCGTAACTAATTGGTGATTAGAAAATTTGATCTTTTTTGTTATAAATTTGGAGATTCTTGAGTGGTGGGATTGTGGGATGAGGATGTGGTCAATACGACTCATTGATATGAGCAGTCCCTCACATATGTTGGGTCTTGTCATATGGGGAA